>JAOTAX010153515.1:0-15065 GCA_025629825.1 Erythroxylum guanchezii | reverse complement strand
TTGAATTCAATTTTCATGAATTCCTCCTTTCTTTACACATGAATAATTGCCAATAATTCACTTAACAGTTCTAGCTTTCATAAAAGGTTCGGGGCCCAACATAGAGCTTAGAGAGGCTAAGAAAGCAAACAAAGAATACTTGATGAGAGAGACCTGAAGAGGCTTTGCAAGTGTAGAAAGAATACTTGTAACGTTAAAGAGTATAGTGAAATCTCAAACAAACTCTGAGGACTGGACGTAACCCAAGGTTAAGGGTGAACCAATATAAAATCATGGCGCCTATTCTCTAACCCTTATCTTTTAATTTTCTTGTTGTTAGAAGAGTAGATATTAATTTTTACGATTGCATTACTCATCGACTTAAAAGAATTGTTTTGTGATCATCTGAATTTGCAAAGAAATTCAAGAAATTTTTAAAGATTAATATCTTGAACGATTTGACACAATTCAACCCCCCTTCTTGTGTATTCTACATATTATACGTGATTGCTATATTAACAAGTGATTTACTTCATACTCACTATCCCAATAGCCTATCCAATATTTAGCCTTATACACACCATTGCTTACATTAAACACCTTACTAGAGATAGGTATGGAACAGAGGACATACCATATTTCTCCTTTTCTGTTAAGGGACTTGCACACTTCTCAACTTGAAGTGAGATATAAATGTCGTGCTAACTAGCTTGGCATGCTTCATATTGAATCTTTATAGCACCCGTTCAATGTATCTCTCCTAAGGCAACCACATTCTCCTACTCTTCTGATCATTAGTTATCATTCTGCCTAAAATATACTTTGCAATTCCCAAATCTTTCATATAAAAAAATTTAGATGAATCTTCCTTGAACTTTGGGATTCTTTCAACATCATGATAACATATCATCAACATATAGAAAAAGAGTGATGAAGTTATCACCTGTGATATTCTTGAAATACACGTAAACATTGATATAAGTTCATTCGTAACCATGATCTGCCATAAAAGAATCGAACTTCTGATACCCCTACCTTAGAGCTTGTTTTAACCCATACAGGCTTTTCTTTAACTTACATACTAGATTTTCCTTGCCTTTAACTTTGAAATCTTCTATTTTCTCCCAATGTCTCAGCAAGAGCTTGAGCAGTACTCCGCCTTTGGAACACAATGATAAGAACTTCACATATCAATCTGCTAGTTAGAACCCAAATTACAAACATGGACGCTTTCACTTATTGCACAAACTAAAGACACCACATCATTTGTGCTTGAAGATATTGCAGTTATATTCTTATCATCTCTATGATTATGATGATATTGCTTTTTCTAATCCCTCTTCCACTTGGTTCCATGCCTTCACATTTTTGCCACCTCTATACTTTTATCAGCTCTTAGAATTGTCATACCCTTTGGGACCCTTGCTCTTGTTCCTCCCCTTACTTTCTATCACGAAAGCCTACACGTTGTCAACTTTAATCTCCTTTCTTATGATTTCGTCATTGAACATACTCCCTTTGGTTACATCCAAAAAGAGCACACCTTTAGGAGTTGAGTCCTTAATCATCATCACTAGCATCTCCTAACTATCTGATAATGAACTTAACTGGAAAAAAGCTTAAAGCTTGTCATCAAGAATGATCCTCATTGTAGGAAGCTTATTGATTATATCCTGGAAATCATTTAGATACTCCAACATAGATTTCCCAGCTTTCAGCTTCAAATTCACAAACCTTTTAACTAAAAAGGACTTATTATGGGAAGTCTTCATTTTATCGAGTCCTTCTAGCTTTTTTCACAGTTCAAAAGAATCCATTTTTTGAGACATATAGTTGAATATGCTAATATCAATCCATTGTTTAATTGTGCCCAGAGTTTTCTGCTTTCATCTTTTCCCATTCTCTATCTGACATCTTTTTAGGTTTTGAAGGAACATCATCCTTCACACCTTTGTCTACATCAATAAGATTAAAGAGATCTTTATAGTACAGAAGGTCCTCCATCATGAGCTTCCAAATAGAGTAGTTTAATGAAGTTAAATTGAGCTAGAACGAACGATTTCCACCTTCCATCACGATGGTTCTGATGCCACATGTTAGGAGACAATAACACAACTCTCCAAATGATCAACCGAATATCAACAATAAGAATACTCTTCAACTTCAACTAGCAAATCAATATGAAAATAAGAAATCAACTGAAAGTGAACTCATAAAATATATTATCCAAAGATTAACAATATAAAATTTAAAACTAACAATAATGGAAAATATTTTTGTTGTATTAAAATAATATCTTCTTCAATATATCAACAATAATATACTAATAATATTTAAAAAACATACTATAATCTCTAATGATTAGATTAGTTATGTCTAAAATTATTCATATACTATATCATCAATTAACTTATTACCTTCATTATAGTCAACATATATTAATTTTGTATTTATAAAATGGAGACTAATTTGTACATGACTATCTCTAATCATTATAGTGGTGATACTTATTAGCCAAAGTACAAATTAAAAAATGTATCTTTTAATTATGGTATATTTTATTACTATAGAATATAATTACATCTTACCTGTATAAATTAAAACATAAAACAATTGTAATTATATTTTTTATATAGTGTTACTAATTATTGTGTTATGTCATAGATTAAAATTGTTTATAGTAAATTTTTTAATATTTTATATGAATTTATTTTTTTATTTATTTACATATTGTAAAAGGAAATTTTAATAATATGAATAAGCATACCGGACCTCCTTATGATTAACTCTTCTCTTAACTTTATCTCATAAATTTTAAAAATTATGAAATACATGTTTATATTTGAGTGTTGATTTCAAAGAGATTAAGTGCCAGTAGTTATTAAATATTTATAACATTTTGATTTTCCCATGTCCAATGGCTAATGTTGACGTTTTAAATAATTTTCATATAAAAAAGGCTAATAGAAATAACCTATGTGATTAGACTTTTTCTTATTTTAATTATCATATTTTAAATTTTATTTTTATAATATCATATAACTCTTTTTATTATGTTTTGTCAGTTTTTTCACTCATTATTTTAAAATAACATTATATTGAAATTTAATAATTTTGGTAATACATTATTTTGAGTAAAAATAGATGAAAATCTATACTATAGTTAATCTTTGTTTAACTATATTAACAAAACTAAAGTGTTCCTAATATCACCTTCTCCGGCAACGGTGCTAAAAACTTGATTAACCTTGAAGCATATTAGTCAATATTTAATACCGTAAGTATACGGTGCAGTTGTAGCTAGTACCAGTAAATATGGGTCGATCCCATGAAGATGGTAAGTAATAGTAATTACTGTTGTTCTATTAATTAGCCTACATATTGATTATGGTTTTCAACATAAGAAACTAAAATTAACTAAATAAAGTAAACAAGTAGAATGAATTAAAGCAAAGGATTGGCAATACTAAATTAATTACCAATATCAAAAAATTAGTACCTTGGCTTCAAATCCCCCTACATCCTTAATCAATTGAATATTTGTCATACAATTATGTTGTTGATTTATTAGACCGTGGAGATTCCTAAGGTATGTTAGTAGTTGACCTTGAGTCTACTAACAACTAACGCTAAGGTCTCTAACCGAATTACTCAGGTTAAAACTTATAGGATTGCGTTGTTGTATTCTAATTCTCTCTATTAGGTTTAACCCTAATCGAGAAGATTTATGTCGTCCTATCTTTATGATTGCAATCAACTCTTTCCAACTATCGTATGTCTATTCAACCTTGGATTTCTCAATCACTAAGTATGAAATCAAATTAAAGTCTAAAAATCATATTAATAGACAATAAATAAAACGGATAATTGGATCTCAATAATCAACAATCACAATTGCATTCACAAAAGAATCAAAACATATCAAAGTATTCAACTAAGGTTCATCTGACCTAAATACTAATAAAATTTTAATTATATAATGGTGAACACGAAATTATATTTATATATACAAAAAACATAATAGAAAACATCATAATCATAATTTTAAATCTCCCTGATTGTTTTGGTGTCTGATCTTGCATTACGATGGATATGTTGATAAAAATCTCGCGTCTTCCACTCCTTAAGCTCCAAATCACCTATGGAATCATCTTTGAACTCCTTAGAACAATGCCAGTCGTTTCGTCTTTTTTATTGCCTCTAAAATGTTGAATTCATATGAAAACCTAGAATTTTGGGTTATGCACAGTCGTGCACATGAACATGCATAATTGGAAATTGTCAGATATAGCGAAAGTGCAGGGGCGTGCAAAAGTGCACAATCGTGCACTCCTTCTAGATTGTTAATTTTATGTTTTAAGCTGTGTTTTCGTCCGAATTTCTCTCCTTTAAATCCATGAAGGCAATTATTACCTGTAAACACACTTGGAGCAATTTAAGTACCAAATATACGATAAAAGTATAAAATATCTAAAAAAAATCAAATATGGGTGGTAAAATATAGTCAATTATCCATCTATCACCTAGGACCTATGGCTTCCTATTTGCACTGATACAAAAATTGAAAATTTTATCCAAGCCATGGAAAAATATGATGTCTCTCTATGCACTTCCTTGCTAGAAAGATTCCTGCTTATCTTTTTAGCATATTCTTATCTTTTAGGAATATTATTGGGACCTAATATCCCCCAATAATTCTTCTTTTTTATATGTTAGTGTGTATTACTATAATGCGGGAATCTTTTCCTAAATGTTGTTTATCTCTACCACCTTGCTTAGTGTCATGCACCGCAAAATTCCCCACTAGATGGAGAGGCTAAGCCAGAATTCTCTAAAAGATTCCATATTATTCTTACATATTCAAGACAAGCCTAGAAATGGGTGGAAGACTCTAAAACCTTGTAGATAATTGTAGATTATACTTAAACATGTAGATAGTGGTGGAGAATTTTAGATGGTGAATGTGAGCCCTCAGATCAAATGAACCCTAGCCATCCTAAAACCTTGTAGATAATTATAGATTATACTTAAACATGTAGATATTTGTAGAGAATTTTAGATAGTGAATGTGAGCCCTTAGATCAAATGAACCCTAGATATCCATTAAGGACGTGGAAGGCTATAAATACCCAAAGGACTTCATTTGTAAGAGGCATAGAATTTCTTATCAATAGCTTTTTAAAGCTTTCTTAAGCAATCAAAGCATTCTCTAAGTTTCCTTATTCTTATTCTTGTTTTATCTTGCATCTTTAATAACTTGTGTTAGCTTTGTTTCTAGCATTCGAGGGAGAGGTTGACTTAGTTGTGAGACATACAACTAAGTGTCACGCAATTCATTGGCAAAAAGACTAAGTCCATGACAGTTGGTATCAGAGCCAAGGTTATGTTCATCGTTTCCTAGTACAGATGTCAGAAACAAGTGGGATTACTAATGTTGGAGAGGAGAAGAAAATTGGTAGGGAGAGATCAAGGTTGAGGGAAGTCTTGGTGGACATCAATTGAAGGCTCGCAAATGTAGAATTTGCGGTAGTAGAAGGGCAAGAGAAGTTTGAGGAGGCGGACCAACTCATCGAGGAACTTGAGAAGGGGAAAGAAGAGCTCCAAAGGGAGATGTAAGGTTCCCTGAACGTTGGTGCTTCCAAATATCTAGACCAAGTGAAGACCTTAGAGGAGTCTCTTTAATCTAAGATTCTCTACCTCAAAGAAGAGCTTACGAAGGTTTTCGATGAGCTAGTCGTTTGCAAGAGGGAAATTGCTCAAAGGGGAAGCCTGCCATGACCACAGTAATCACTACTCCTTCGAAGGTGGACATTCTGAAGCCAAACGTGTATAGTGGGTCGAGGAACGTGAAGGAGATTGATAATTTCTTTTAGAGATTAGAGCAATACTTTAAGTCACTTGGTGTCGTGGAAAATGCTAAGAAGATTGACAATGACACTCTCTACCTTGAGGATACCGCAATGGTTTGGTAAAGGAGAAGGCAAGGTGATATTGAGAGGGGAACTTGCACCATAAATACATGGGACGAGTTCAAGAAGGAACTCAAGAGGCAATTATAACCCAAAAATGTCGAGTTAGAGGCGAGAGCCAAGCTATGACGTCTCACACAAAAGGGGAGCATTTGATACTATATGAAGGAGTTCTCCGAAGTGCTCTTGAAGATCCCCAACTATCCAAGTAAGGAAGCTCTCTTTGCTTTTATGGATGGTTTACAAAATTGGGTTAAGTTAGAGATTCAAAGGTATGGTGCACAAGATCTCACCGATATTTCCATTGCCGAGTTACTTATTGAGTTCAAGAAGCACGAGAAACCTAAGTCTAACAAAGACAAGGGTGACAAAGGAAAGAGTAGGGGAGACAACCATCAAAGCAAAGAGGGCTCCCACAAGTATGGCAAGCATAAGGAGAGTGGCCATAAGGAGGACAAAGGGGGGAAAGCAATTAAATGCTTCTTTTACGAGGGACCACACAAGACAAGGGATTGACCGAAGAAGAGCAAGTTCTCCGCCTTGATCGAAGAAAGGGAGGAGCAACGGCAACGTGAAGAATCCAAGATGGGGTCTTTGCAAATCCTAAATGTCATCAAAGTCAAAGTTGAGGTGCATAAGTCCGAGAAGAAGGGACGTTTATTCATGAAAGTCAAGGTAGGTGACAATGTTGTAAAAGCCTTAATTGACACCAGAGCTACTCAAAACTTCCTCGAAGTAAAGGAAGCTAATCAATTGGGCCTCAAATATAACAAGGACGAAGGATGGCCTAAAGTGGTGAACTCCGAGCCAAAGTTGACCTTTGGAGTTACTCGTGGCATTAAGGTTTGCCTAGGTGAGTGGCCTAGCCTTGTTGATTTTTCAATTGTTCCTATAGATGATTATCCAATTGTGCTTGGCATAGAGTTTATGGATGGTGTTGAGGTCAAGCCAATTCCCTTCGCCAATACTATGTGCATTTTAGAGGAGGATAATACGTGCAATGTGCCTTTGTCACGTGAAGCAAGTCTACAAGCCAAGCAACTTTTGGCCATACAACTTGCCAAGGGAGTGAAAAAGACACAATGCATATTTTTGGTGGCACTTAAGAAAGACGAGCAAACTACATCAAGTGGACCACCCAATGAGATTGCTTATGTTCTTGAGGAGTATAAGGATGTGATGCATGTGAAGTTAGTCAAAGAATCTCCCACCAAAGTAAGAGTTCGATCATAAAATCGAATTGGTGCAAAGTGCAAATCCACTCGCAACGATACCCTACCAAATGGTGCCTCCCGATCTTGAAGAATTGAGGAGGAAACTTAAGGAGTTGTTCGATGCGGGATACATCCAACCATCCATCAAAGGCTCCATATTGTGCACTTATACTTTTCCAAAAGAAGCACCATAGGTCACTCCGATTGGGGTGCTCAATAAGATCACCATTAAGATCAAATATCTCATTCCCCCGTTGCTCATGTGTTCGATCAACTTGGTGAAGCAAGATGGTTTACCAAGCTTGATTTGAGATCGGGGTACTATTAAGTAAGGATTGCAGAGGGAGATGTACCAAAAACTACCAGTGTTATGAGGTATGATTCCTTTGAGTTCTTAGTAATGCCTTTTGGACATACTAATGCTCCTGCCACATTTTGTACCCTTATGAATCAAGTGTTACAACCCTTCTTGGATAAATTTTTTATGGTGTATTTGGATGATATTGTGGTATATAGCAAAACCTTGGAAGAGCATATTATGCACTTACGATAAGTTTTGCAAGTCTTAAGGGAAAATGAGTTGTACGTGAAGAAGGAGAAATGTGCTTTTGAACAACATAAAGTCATGTTTTTGGGGCACATTGTGGGAGGAGGCAAGCTAAAGATGGACAAGCCCAAAGTGCAAGTCATAAATGATTGGGAACCACCAAAGAAGGTGTCTGAGGTACGTTCCTTTCTTGGCTTCGTTAACTATTATCATAAGTTCATCAAAGGATATTCCTCCCTCGCATTTGAAGAATAGAGTTTGGGCTTGGGATGCTAAGTGTTAAGGAGCGTTTAAAGCATTGAAACAAGCAATGATGGAAGAACCGGTGTTGGCCCTTCCCGATCATACCAAGGCATACGAGGTACATACCGATACTTTTGATTTTGCACTTGGTAGTGTTTTGATGCAAGATAGACATCTGATTGCTTACAAAAGTAATAAGCTAAATGACACCGAGCATCGCTATACAGTCCAAGAGAAGTAAATGACCGCGGTGGTGCATTTTTTGCATACTTGGAGACATTACTTGTTAGGGTCCAAGTTCATTGTGAAGACCAACATTGTTACCACAAATTACTTCCTCAACCAAATGAAGTTGACACCAAAGCAAGCTAAGTGGCAAGCTTTCTTGTCGAAGGTTGATTTTGTGATGGAGTACAAGTTGGGCAAGGCCAACGTGATAGCCGATGCACTTAGTAGGAAGGCTGAGCTAGCCGCTATCACAAGTCTGAGTTTTCCTTTGGTGGATTGTGTCGAGGAGGGACTTGAGCATGACCCGCAAGCCCAAAGATTGATGGACTTGGCAATTTATGGGAAGACACACCAATTTTGTGGAAGGAGGGGTTCCCATCCAAACTACGTGGAGTACTTTGTGAAATGGAAGGGATTGCCCAATAGTGAGGCAAGTTGGGAGCACGAGTTCACATTATGGGACTATAAGGACATGATCGAGGAATATAAGGATGATGTAATGAGGGCATCGCCTAAATGAGTGGGGGAGAATGTCACACACTGTAAAATTCCCCATTAGATGGAGAGGCTAAGTCAGAATTCTCTAGAAGATTTCATATTATTCTTCCATGTTCAAGACAAGCCTAAAGATGGGTGGAAGACTCTAGAACCTTGTAAATAATTGTAGATTATACTTAAACATGTAGATAGTTATAGATAATTCTAGATGGTAAATGTGAGCCCTTAGATCATATGAATCTTAGTTATCTATTAAGGAGGCAGAAGGCTATAAATACCCAAGGAACTTCATTTGTAGGAGGCATAGAAGTTCTTAGCAATAACCTTGTGAAGCTTTCTTGAGCAATTACATCATTATCCAAGTTTCCTCATTCTTATTTTTGTTTTATTCTGCATCTTTACTAACTTATGCTTGCTTTGTTTCTAACATTCGAGGGAGAGGTTGACTTAGTTGCGAGATATACAACTAAGTATCGCGTGGTTCGTTGGTAAAAAGACTAAGTTCATGATAGCTTAGTCTATAAAAGCAAGGCATCTCCTTCATTATACTTAGAAGAAAAAAATCAATAAAAAGATTTTGTGTGTTTTTCATCTTGTGGCTTCTTTCTAAGTTCTCTCTCTCCTGAAAGCTTGATTTAAATAATATAGTCACAGTTATACAAAAAGACAAGTATGCTCTATACTTATCTCTTTACAAAGATCCTGTGTATCAAAAAGTCTTAAACTATAGATCCTATTTGAGGTCTTTGATTAAATAGGGAAAGATTGGATAGTGTAGATTCCTAATAGGTAAGCCTCAAGAATTGATGCCCAAATAGAGACCAAAGGCTTATATCTTGACTAGCATACTTGGAATCTATACTACTTAATCTTTGTTTATCTTTAATCATTAATGGATGGTTTGTTCTATAAACTACTTGAATGATATATAGGCTGAAAACCCGTGATGTAGTTGCATTAAGGCTTATCGGTGAAATATTTCACAAACCTAGAAGTCACAACAAGAAGAGTCTTTTTCAATTCACTAGTATAAACAACGTCACGTATTTTGATGATGTTATCCCCGTATGTCATAAGACCAGGCGTAACCCATGTGACAATTCTTAGGATAGTATTCCAAAAATTGGTTTCGTAGGGTTTCATAAGATTACGTATGGATGTAACACTTGTGTAAGTTCAAACACATTTTTGATATCAGTATAAGCACTAAAACTTGGACGACATTTAATCCTTGTAGGTAAGATTTGTAAGGAAGATGTCTTACAATAGACATTTATGCCAATCATAACATTTAGGCCAAGTAAATAACTTTCAAGAACTTTAATCCAAATCATACAATCAAAGAAGTGAAGTGAATCCTTATTTTCTTTCGACTCATGGCCTCATGTTTAGATTGATACGATAATTGACAAATTTATCTAAACCATGAAAAAATATGAATATGTTTGTTTCTCTGTACGCTCTTAAATATAAAATTTGATATTTAAAAAATCAGTTTTATTGTCAGTTTCAAAAAGCTATACAGAGTTGACGGCTAACGTGATTGGACAATTTGTCAACCACAGCATCTTCATGCTTAATCATCCTCGTTGATTGCCACCAACACACTGTCGGGTGAATAATGACGCCCGTACAGAAAGCCTAAGTTGTGTTCGGAAGTTATCAAAATGAATAAATGTTTATTCCAAATTCCAATAGAAAAAGCCAACTACCAGAGATTCAGTGCCTCGTTTCCTTCTCTCCGTCCTATCTCGACTTGAGCCCGTGGCAAAGAGGGCAGGGGATCCTCTGTCCCCCTTGCCCTGGCCCTGCTCTGGCCCCTGGCCATCAGGGCCATCAAAGAGAGACTAGTCAGCCTCTCTAACTCTGAACAATTATTTATATGTGAAGTCTTGTCCACACATATCGTCGAACTAAAACCAGCAAAAATCTCTCTCATCAGTCTTTTAGTATTCTGGTACCAACTTCGCAGCAATGGTTGAGTTCTCTGCCCGCTGTTTACTTCTACTTGGGTTGCTTATTTTGAGCTCCTTTATCAGTTCTTTAACATGTCAAGCGAGTCAATTGGATCCAGAGGAAGGTAAGTAAGGACCTCTCATGCATGGTGATGCTTAAATTCTTTCGTCATATCCATATCTTTAGACATGCCTGTAACTAAAGTTTCTTACATGCGCTTTGAGCTAAATCAGAGGCTCACACATGCAAAGATTGTTGTCTGTGAAGTCAAAAAATCGATCGTACGTAAATTTGAGATGCTTTTATTTTTGAAAAATGAATAAAATGTATTAACACAAGTCAAGCTTATACAAAACGAAGGTACAAGGATACAGGTACAAGAATTATTCAGACAAATAGCCACACAATTGATTAAGTAAGTCTACACTAGAGCAACACCCGTTAATTATAATATTACATCATTCATATTGTTATTTCTTTTTCTCCATACAAAATAGACAGAACAAGACCGTGCAGTTTTTAGAATAATCTCATCTTGCTTCAATTGCTTGCACATTCTGGCCCATGTAATCATATTTCTCCAAGCAATCTATACATAATAGATTTGCATTATGTTTTGTATTCTCTTCTCGTATAAGAATAACTGCATTGAAAAAACAGCTGTGGATTGCCTCCAATTCTACATTACAAAATAAACATTTAATGTCATTGTTCTTGGGCTTTCACTCCACTTATTCTTGGTTTTGAAGCCATTCTTGACAGCCAACCAGCTTATAATTATAGATTTAAGAGAAATAGTTTTCTTCCAAATCAATTCATGCCAGGAAACTTTAGGTTGATGTTGTTTGAAGAGGTTACAGCAGGAAGCATTGTTAGAAATTTCTCTCATTCCATGTTGGATTATCCTCACCTTCCCGTGGTTGATATCCTTCCACGTAATCTTTATCTTTAAATTATTGTTGATATTTTCAATTTCTTTCCTTTTATTCTTATCATATCCTTTGTCCTTTAAAATAGAAATTATGTAAATACATAATTCAGATGATATTAAAAAACATGAGATAGAGAAATAAAGGAAGTAATTAATCAAGTTAATCGAATTTTCAATCTATAAGCTAAAAATTTATTATTTATATATTTTAAAATTAATACATAAAAATTAAGTACTTATTAAAAAGAAGTATAATTATTTTGTATACAATTATGGATAAATTAAATAGTACATTTATTGAATGTCCTTTTTCAATTTTTTATATTACCTTATTCTCCCATTTAACTATCGGGAGTCGGAACAGGATTTTCAATTTTAATTATGGTGCGTGTTGCCATCTGTGACTTAATGCCAAATATCAGTTTATCATTTACGGGGGCGATGATCACTCTCTTTATAAAGATTGAGATATATTATTTTGAATGTTATGAAATTTTAGTAATTTATTAAATATATTACGAGCTTCATTGTGTAATTCTAGTTGTCACAATCTTTTAAAAAATATATTTATGTATTCCTGTTCCTCACGGGACTTATTGTACTCAAATAGGTCTTGTCACTATGAAATTTAGATATATTTTTTATTTTATGAATTTTTGTTTAAAAATCATAAAATAAAATTTAATTTTTTACTTAAGGCGAATTATTTTTATTCTAAATATTGTTTTTTAAAAGAATAGCAATTCAACATTTGATTAGAATACATAAGTGTCGATATGTACTTTAAACATATTATAAAAATAAAGTTATAATATATTTCATATTTTACTGAAATATTTAAAAACAATTTACCTTAAAAATTGTAAAAAATATATTCTATTCTCAGAGAAGGAAAGCTAGTCTCGCATAGTCCGGGACTTTATCAAACTTTTATTATACTAATTGACATTTAAAATTTGAAATCTATCCCCTCGAACTTTAAGCGCAAGTAATAGGTAATAATGCAATAGTAGGGTAGTATCAGATATACATCCTTTATTATTTAAGGGGCGTTTAATTATACTCTATTTTTTATTATAGTATTTAATTTTTAATTTTTGTATTTAAATGTGTTAAATAAAATTTAAATAAAAATTATTTTATAAATAAATAAATAAAATAAAATTTTTTAAATCTTGTTGATATATTATTAGAAAAAAAATCATTATATTTATTGAGTTTATATTTAAAAAATTATATTTATTTTAATATATTTTTTAATTTATAAAAAAATTTACTTATCATTTATATATTTTTAAATTTAAGTTATATTTATGACAATTAAATTAAAATTATTTTATCTCAAAATTAATTATTAAATTAAATTAAATTATTCATATTTTTATCAATAATTAATATTTAAATAATTAAATATATGATTTATATTAAATTATGTATAATTTTTATTAGTAATAATTATCAAATATATATATATATATAGTTGGCCGAATATGAAAAAAAAATTATAAATAAAAAGGTACTTTTATAATTTTCATAAGTTATAAAATTAGAAAATAACTTGAACCAAATAGAAAATAAAATTTCAAACAAATAAATTTGTACTGAATTTAAAAATAAATAAAAACCTGACCCTCTGCTATTAGTTGTTTCCAAGAATGGTTAGCATTTGAACTACTACGGCAGACTATGACTATTCTACTCCAAAAGCTGAGACTAATTATTAGTATTTTGAGTTTATGGTCGTTCTTCTGAAGCTTTTATATATGTTAGATTCATTGTCCTAATCGGTTCTAAAATGATTATATATATATATATATATATATTGATCCCAACATGTCGAATATACAAAAAAATCACGTAATTCAATCCATTATATTAGCAGAAATAAAAATTGTAGTTGAATTGAACAAATATGTTATACTTATGCAAAAAGAAGGGTTTGATTCTGGTAGGAAAAATAATTATTTGATACAGAAAAAGAAAAAGATGGAGTAATTAACATCAAGAATATAACAAGAACAAAATGTGCAGAAAAATCATGCCTTAAAACTTACTTTTTTCTTTGTAAATGTTGCAGCACAAGCATTAACATTGATCCTAAAGACTCTTGGTGTTAGCCAGTTGAATTTCACTGACGATTGTCCTTCTGGAGCCATAAAAATACCTGATCTTGGGGAACAAAACATAACGTGCAATTGTACCCTCGACGATGCTGCCTGTCATATTACCACCTTGTAAGTCTTCCCTTTTTAATTTCCTTGTATTACTCTTTCTTCTGTAAGTTTATGTTTCTCACTGTCAGCGTATTCAGTTCTTGATTAAGTTAATTAGTTTGTTAGTCAACGATAGTTAGTCAATAGCAGTTAGCAGAGTTAGTTTTTTTCTCTTTTCTTAAGTTGTCAATTTGTATATAAACACCTTGACTAATCAATGCAAGTAAGGTAGAAAATTCCCAAAATTCCTTTTCTACATGGTATCAGAGCATACGAAATTTCTCTAGCGTTTAATTCCTCTCCTAAGATTCTTGATTTTGTTTCTTGACAGTTTCTGGCTTTTCTTTCTTGTTTCTTCGAAAATCCAGAAATGACTGATTTGGTTGATCCTCCGATTCCTATTTCTAGTCCCTATTTCTTGCATCCAAATGAAAATCCGTCATTGATTCTTGTTTCACCAATTCTCACAAGCTCAAATTATAATACCTGGTCACGAGCTATGACATTAGCTCTTCTCTCTAAGAATAAACTCCAATTTGTTGACGGTACAATAGTGGCTCCTCTGCGTCGAGATTTGATGTATCCAGCTTGGGAACGCTGCAATACAATGGTTATCTCATGGCTCAGTCATTCGATTACACCCTCCATTTTTAGCAGTGTACTTTGGCTTAACACTGCTTTTGACATTTGGAATGATTTGCGTGAACGATTTTCTCAAGGCGACATCTATCGCATATCTGATCTACAAGAAGAGATTTATGCTTTCAAACAGGATGATAAGTCAGTCACTGATTATTTTACTGAGCTGAAAATTTTATGGGATGAATTGCTTCATTTTCGCCCTCTTCCCACTTGTTCTTGTGCAACTCCTTGTTCCTGTGGAGTTTTGCAAATCATTAAACGTTATCATGAAGATGATTGTGTTATTCGGTTTCTTAAGGGTCTCAACGATAAGTACCTCTCGGTTAGATCACAGATTATGTTGCTTGATCCTTTGCCTAGTATAAATAAGGTTTTTTCTATGATCATTCAACAAGAACGGCAGTTTGCTATTAATACTTCCAAGGTATTTGTTAATAATTTTGGTACTTCTGATGCATCTGATTCTAATATTCTTGCTGTTACAAAGAAACCCATTACTCAATCTACTGTCGACAAATGGTTCTGCACTTTTTGTCAACGGCCAAGGCATACTGTTGAGACTTGTTTTAGGAAAAATGGATTTCCTCCTGGCTACAAAATGAGAGGGCAGGCTCGTGCCAACAATGTCTATGTTGATGATATTGA
>JAOTAX010153456.1:0-15077 GCA_025629825.1 Erythroxylum guanchezii | reverse complement strand
GTTTAATAAGGTTGCTAGGATACATGTTTCTAGTCAATACAATTAATAGAAAATTCCCTCAATGAGTGTTCGTTAATGATTATAATTTTTGTCGAGGATCCACAATGGCATGGTAACATCGATGACCGAAACCAAGGTATTTTTCCTATTGGCTTTTCAGACTCAATTATTATTTCAATTTGCGACTTTTCTTTTTTATTTTCATTATTATTTCAGAAGTAACAAAACCCCCCCTTTTTATTTGTGCCGTTTGAATTTGTAATTTCCATAATCGCAAAATTCATCGTGGGAACGATATCCGTTTACTGCTACTACATTAATTGTTTTAACGGAAGTGATTTCTTTTATATTTAGTTGCAGGAGACAGCATCACCACTTCAAGTCTAATAGCGCAAATGTCCAAGACCGGAGCTATAAGGAGAAAGGGAGTCATATGAATGATGGTGTTTAGGACGATCCTGTACTACTAGAAAAATGTGATGGTATCGGTAATCTTAGCAAGGCATTAACTCGTATGTGTGATAAAAGATCGTACAAGGAAGTTCTGTTACAAAGCCCTAGCCCCATCACCACATAAAGGGCCGCAACAAACTTGCAACCGTAACTATTATAGTTGCGGTGCCTAGGGTTGCGTAGAACAAATGAGAACAAATGGTTGCGTAGAATGACGTCATCGCATTATTCGCGAACATGGCATGGCCATGATATTCTAGGGTGGTGTTCCAAATTTCCTGTGGACCGAGTCTTTTGCCACTGCAGTTTATTTAATTAATAGACTACCCTCTTCAGCTTTAGGGTCTGAAACCCCATATTACAAACTTCACGGAAAACATCCTAACTATGATTCTCTTTGTGTTTTGGGTTGCAGATGTTATCGTTATGTGTAGGATACTAAGAAAAACAAATTCAGCCCGAAATTGGTTCCTTGTATTTTCGTGGGTTATGGCGAGAGACAAAAAGGATTCAAGTGCAATCAACCTCAAACTCAGAAAATCATCATGTCTCGCCATGTCAAGTTTGATGAAAGTATCTTTCCGTACAAGGACAATTCTCACCGTATCGTCACTCCTCCTAGTGCCTTCCTCGACGATATTCCTTTCACTAACCATGAGCCTACATCAAATTCCTCTCTAGCCGCTATTGTGCAGTTTCCTCCACTACTACCCACACCAACCGACAATGCCAACATCCTGCCACCTAACTCTGAGATGCCATCGCTCAACTCACCAGAGCCCTCAGCGACGAGGTCTCCCACAATACAACATCTAAAACCTCACCATCGGTAGTTGTGACTCCTTCCATCAAGCACGTCCTCCCAAGATCCTCTAGTGTCACGGCACCATCTGCTCCCGAGCACTCATCCAACTCTTCATCTATTTCAATTTCTAATTATTCTCCCTTAGTTTCCTTTAATTGTTCATCTTCTGATGTTTCATGTCCTCCATTCGCTCCAACTCCACCACCAGTGCATCCGATCACTCGTCGTTGTTCCGACATAGTCAAATCGAACCCTAGATATGCACTCATGATGTCATATGGTCACATTTCGTCAATTCCTAACTCCACCAAATCCATTCTCAATCACGAAGCTTGGTACAATGCCATGATTGAGGAACTCCACGCCCTTCAAGACAATAACACTTGGGCACTCGTCAAATAACAACCTCACATGCATGTTATTGGATGCAAATGCATCTTTAAGACCAAACTTCATGTCGATAGCTCTTTAGAATGTCTTAAGGCCAGTCTTGTTGCCAAGGGATTTCATCAAATCGATGGAGTCGACTTTCATGAAACATACTCTCCCGTCATTAAACCAAGTTCAGTGTGGTTACTTTTAAGTGTTACTCTTGTTAGAAATTGGTAGGTTCGTCCATTGGACATCAAAAATGCTTTTCTCCACGGTCATATAACTGAAGACATCTACATGGAACAACCGCTGAGATTTCGTTATGTGCTATCCCCAACATATGTCTACAAGCTTCATCGTGCTCTCTATGGATTGAAACAAACCCCTCGTGCCTGGTTTGGTCGTTTTAGCACCTTCCTTCTTAAATTTGGCTTTCAGTGTAGTTTTGTATATTCACCTCTCTTTGTTCTAAATTCTTTATATGGTATTCTTATTTTAATTTTATATGTTGATGACATGCTTGTCACTGGCTCTAATGAAAATCTCACTGATCACTTTGTTGATTTATTACATATAGAATTTGTCATGAAAGATTTAGGATCAATACATCACTTCCTTAGCGTTGAAATTATACATAATGATCGTGGTTTCCTACTGCCTCAATCTCATTTCGCTTCCACCATACTAAACAAGGAGGATATGACCGATTGCAAGCCGCTACATACACTAATGTCCTCCAAATTTTTCAGTTGGCCAAGATCTCTGCTCTCGTTGGTCCAACCAACTACCACACTCTCATTAGATTGCTTCAATATCTCACGTTCACTTGACCTGACATTGCCTTCGCAGTAAATTTTGGAGCATAATTTTCTCAAATCCCTACTTTCTTTAGCTTATCATTAGTCAAACGCATCTTGCGTTATATCAAAGGAACACTTGCCTTTGGTATGCAATTTACAACAAACTCTACACTTGATCTTTGTGCCTTCTCTGATCAGACTAGGGAGGTTGTCCTACCACACGTCACTTTACCACAGGTTACTGCACTTTTCTCAGACGCAACCTCGTTTCTTGGTGTGCCAAGAAACAACCCATAGTGTCTCGTTCCAGTACAAAAGCAGAGTATCGTGGTATAGCTCATACCACAGTAGAGCTAACTTGCTTCTCCTATCTACTTCAAGATTGCGACATCTCCATCTTTACACCACCAATGTCGTTGTGTGACAATCTCAGTTCTCTTCACATGACTGTTAATCCCATCTTTCATGTGCGTACCAAACACATCAAGATCGATTATCATTATGTATGAGAGTTTGTTGAGCTGGATTACTAGTTACCCATCACATTCCTTCTCAGTACCAACTTGCAGACATCTTAACAAAACCACAGTCCAAAGCCTCTCTCTCATCGTTACGCAACAAACTTTGCCTCTAAACTCGACATAGTTTGAGGGAGGCTAATAGCGCAAATGTCCAAGAGTGGAGCTATAAGGAGAAAGGGAGTCATAAGGATGATGGTGCTTAGGACAATCCTCTATTGCTGGAAGAATGTGATGGTACCGGTAATCTCATCAAGGCATTAACTCGTATGTGTGATAAAAGATCGTACAAGGAAGTTCTGTTACAAAGCCCAAGCCCCATCTCCACATAAAGGGTCGTAGCAAACTTGCAGTCGTAACTACTATAGTTACCACACCTAAGGTTTCACCTAACTTAGGTTTTTGTATGCTATTTATTCTCCTAGCCTCCTTCTTGTATAAGTGTGGAAAAACACCAAAAGTTTAATCAATAACAGAACTTCCTTCTTCCTCCATTATCTCCTTTCTTTAGAGTCTTTTTACTTATTTTCTTTCAATCTCGTCTTCTCATCCGGATCAGCATATCCATTCTCAGGTAAGTCCCATAGTTGAGACTTGAACCAAATCTACATATTAATACTTTAAAATTCATAGCATTGTCTCTTAAAGGACATAATTGAAGGGTGAGATTCAATCACGACACTATCATTAATCTCCGTGAGTTATACAAAAGGAACATGACTTTGATACAAAAAAAAGTTAGGAATTTGAGACTATGGGTAAGGAATTACAACAAAGTAAGGTACTACATAAAACTAAACTAATTTTTACAAGTTATTTAAAATCAAAATTTTAAATTTTTAATTAAATAAATAATTATTAAATTTAAAACAAAAATATAAACTAAAAATTTACAATTAAGTCAAACATACCCTTAGTCTCTTTTTTTACCTTGAGTTCTAATTGCAATGTAATTAGGTTATAAACTTTGTTTTATAATCTTAAGTTCTAATTACAATGTAATTAGGTTTTAAATAGGAGCGAAGTTACCAAAATTTAGATCTTTTTAAATTTTGTGCATGAGCAAAATTTTTATTGTTGTTATTGCAATGTTATTACATTTTCATTTTGATTCTTCTTCTCATTCTTTTACTCTTTCGAGTTCATAAGAAGTGAAATTGTCGTTGTTTTCTCTATATTAGTAAAGACTTTCAAACTTTTTTTCCATTGATTGTGTCGCTTTTGTTGGTCATACCAACTACCGGCTGCTGCGAACTGGTCACGCACATCATACCTGACGCTAGATTTCATGCCCGCCCTTTGATTATTATACGTTGTCCTTTCCGAGAACATTTTGGCCATTTTGGCTTTTCACTTTTTTTAGGGGTAAAATACTTATCCAATTAATCAAATAGAAAAGGAATACGATCCGGAATAATGTTCCAAGTCATAAAAGAACTAAAAGATAAAGAAGCCCTCGCCAAACGGTGCGTGACTTGATTAAGTGTTCTACGAATCCAACAAATGCTTATGTCGGGACGAGAAGCTAACAAAGATTTGCATTCATCAACAAGTAAACCAACTTCAGATTGGTCCTCCATATCAATTCTTCGAATAGCAAGAAATAGGAACTGAGCATCGGTAAAAATCGTACCGTTGCCTGGATGATTAGCAACAAGCCATTTCAAAGCATTGCGTAAGGCAACAGCCTTAGCCTGGCACGAGAGTAGAACACCTGCGCGGACAGAAGAGAAAGCTTGGACAAAACGACCATGCGTATCACAAAGAACAGCGGCACAACCGGTCTGTCGATGCTCGGCAAAGATGGCAGCATCAACGAAACAGCGCCAAGAATTTACTGTGGTACGAACATCTTCCTCAATAGCTGCAATTGGTGGAATACTAGGAGGGAGCACATTAGCAGCTTGCCATTCCTGTAGAAAATCAACAGCATGCGAAAGGATAAAATCCACAGTGTAAGACATGTTGCTCCAAAGCATTTGATTACGCATCCACCAAATTTTCCAAGCAACCATAAAAAATTCTTCGACAACAACTCTATCACGAACAACAACAAGTTGAGTGAAGCACTCATCGAAGGGCAATGCAAGCAAATCACCACCCTTACCCCAATGATCCCACACTGCCCGAGCAACATCGCAAAGAAGCAGAGCATGGCTGACATCTTCAATGCAAGAACCACACCGACAGCTTGCATCAAGTGGAATGCTTCTGCTTAACAAACGCTCATTAGTTGGTCGTTACGCAAAGCACGCCAAGTAAATTTTTTAACCTTAGGCAGTATCCTCAATTTCCATATAGCGTTCCAAGGCCTTCCTCCTATGTTAACAGGTTGACCGTAGTGCAACGTATGTGCCACACGATATGCGGATTTTACAATAAACCTACCCCGCCTATTAAAGTGCCAAAGGAGCTTATCGTCTTGAGGAGTGGATGCTAAAGGGATCGAAAGAATGGATTCAGCGTCATGGTCGCTAAAAATACCAAAAATCAAAGGCAGGTCCCAAACCAAACCATCTTCGGTTTTCAAAGCTTCTACACGCCAACCACTGACAATATCAGTAACATCGGAGGATACAAAAAAGTCACCATCTCTTGGTAACCAAGGGTCAAGAAGAATTGAGATGCTACGACCATCACCTACCCGCCACCTTAGTCCTTCGAGCAATAGATCACGAGATTGAAAAATACCACGCCATGTGAAACTCGGATTACTACCCAAAGAAGCAGCTAAGAAAGAACCATTTGGGTAATATTTCGCTTTGTAAATATGAGCCAACAAAGACGATTGATCGGTCAACAACCTCCATCCCTGCTTAGAGAGCATTGCTTCATCAAAACAACGCAAGTTACGAAACCCAAGTCCACCATCATTCTTACTGGTGCACATACAGTCCCATCGCAACCAATGCAACTTCCGATTACCATCCTCCTTTGTACACCACCAAAATGAATTCATCATGCGTTGGAGTTCATCACACAATGAGACAGGTAGGAGAAAGACATTCATACAATAAGAAGGGACAGCTTGAGCAACATATTTTAGTAATACCTCTTTCCCAACTCTAGATAAAAATTTATTTTTCCACTGACAGATTTTAGCCCAAACTTTGTCACGTAAGAACGCAAAAACAGCTCTGTTGCTCCTACCGACCAAGGATGGAACCCCCAAATATCGACTATGATCAATAGACTGATGAACTCCAAGAATAGTAGAAAATTGTTGTCGAGCCATATCAGATACACTGGAGCTATAAAAAACACCTGACTTATTGAAGTTTATTGCTTGCCCAGAGGCACTTTCATACAACTGTAAGACTTGCTTAATAGCTTCACACTGTTCAATGGTCGCCTTAAAAAACAAGAATGAATCATCCGCAAATAATAAATGAGTAACACAAGGGCTCAATGCACAAACCTTAACACCTGAAATAGCACCACAACGCTCGGCATCATTAAGTAATGTCGTTAATCCTTCGGTGCATAATAAATAGAGATATTGGGAGAGCGGATCACCTTGACGAAAGCCTCTCTCAGAAACAATCGGGCCAACTTCTTCACCATTAACATTAACAAAATACGGAACATTTCTAACACACATCATCATAATATCAATCCATCTATCCGTAAAACCCAACGCCCTCATAATACCTTGTAAAAATCCCCAATTGACTCAATCATATGCTTTGCTAATATCAAGTTTCAAAGCAATGTCACCACCAGATCTTCTAGAACTCGTGCGCATATGATGGATTAATTCAAAAGCAACAAGTACATTATCAGTAATTAAAAGACCACCCACAAAAGCAGATTGATTCTCAGAAACAATACGGGGCAACACTGACTTTAGTCGATTAGCAAGCACCTTTGCAACTATTTTATACAAGACGTTACATAAAGCAATTGGACGAAGATCTTTCAAAGAAACAGGGTATGTTACCTTAGGAACAAGAACAATTATTGTATCCGTTAATGAAATCGGGAAGCTCCTACTGTGAATCCAATGAGAACAAGCTGCAACAACGTCAGCTCCAATAATGTTCCAAAACTTCTGAAAGAATGCTGGATTAAGACCGTCAGGACCCAGCGCTTTATCCGGATGCATTGAAAAAACTGCCTTTCGAACCTCACTTATAGTAAGAGGTGCAAGAAGAGCCTGATTATCATCACTAGTAACACGAGAGGGAACTAAACCAAGAACACCATCATAACTAGCACCTCAATGGGCATATAATTTAGAAAAATACGCACGTACCACACAATGCAACCCATCTCGATCACGTACCATAACACCTGTTTCATCCTGTAATTCGCGGATAGTATTCCTTCGCTTCCTATCTGTGGCAGCCATATGATGGTATTTCGTGTTCTTATCCGCTGCTTTCAACCAAAATTGCTTCGAATGCTGCTTCCATTTTATGTTCTCGGCTTTAAGAATGTCATTAAGCTGCCTACGTAAGCAATTGTACTCCTCACTATCACCCGAAAGTCCACCAGTATCAACACGCAACTGCTCCATACGAGCCAGAGTGTGCTTCTTAGCATCATGAAGCTCACGATCTAT
This sequence comes from Erythroxylum guanchezii, assembly GCA_025629825.1. Lineage (NCBI taxonomy): Eukaryota > Viridiplantae > Streptophyta > Magnoliopsida > Malpighiales > Erythroxylaceae > Erythroxylum > Erythroxylum guanchezii. Next base: position 7,565 of record JAOTAX010153456.1, on the reverse strand, counting down.
ATTTCTGCCCCACTCACCAAGTGCCTCGCTCACAAGTTGCTTTTGCTGCATAACATTGTGACCAATGCGAGTCCAACTATTGCGAACCACATCTTGAATCCCCGACTTCTCTAACCACCGATTATCAAACCGAAACCGATTCCCTTTCCACCGTTCAACCCTTGCTTCGAGATGGAGGACCAAAGGCGAATGATCGGACACAGAAGCTAACACAGACCTCACGGCAGCTTATGGATAGTGCTCGACCCACGGTTCATTTACAAAGGCTCTATCTAATTTTTCACGCACCCATCTAGTTGTTCCGCGACTTTTCTCCCACAAAAAGGGATACCCATACCAAGCCACCTCTTGCAAATTACAATCCATCACAGCTTGTCGAAAGCCTTTAAACAAATAGTTTGGGTGCGCACTACCTCCTTCTTTATTAGTGGCAAGTAACAAATCGTTAAAATCACCTACAATCATCCACGACACATTGTTCCCATGGCCAAGCAGACGCAAAAGATTCCAAGAAGCCTGGAGACGAAATCTCTCCGGAAAACCATAAAAACAAGTCAGCCCCCACATGAAGCTATCACCCATATGAACATCAAATTCAAGGGCATTCCGACAGTGTCTAAGATACCGAACATCAAACGAATCATTCCAAAATGCCACAAGACCCCCTGAGCGACCAACTCTATTCACACAAAAACTTTTATCAAATCGAAATTGACGTTTCAAGCTTGCAATGACATCATTCCCAACTAACGTTTCCATTAAAAAAATAAAATCAGGCTGATGTTGGCGAATAAGATCGCCAAGAGCAAGAACTGTCTCAAGATTGCCAATTCCTTGATAGTTCCAACTTAAGATTTTCATTATTGCTGGTCGGGTTGCACGCTGGTGCCCGCCAATCCAAAGTTAGCCCGATTAGAAACCGAACCAGAGAGAGAGGCGGAAACGGAGGTATCCGAAACGGTACGAGAATGCTTTTTCCCATCAACATGTGCAAGTACCACATCTTCCGCATCAGCAGTATCCATATCATTAACTCTATCGCCACTAGTATCAGCGTGAATTTTTCCTTGATCACCATGCCCCGGTAGAGGAGAGCCATCATCACATTGCAACCAACAACTACGAGGTGGTGGAGTTCTCCCAAGATTAGCAAGCAACGAGGCATCCCAAGCAAAAGAAGTTGGTGCAACGGACGACGTGAGACGCTCAGGGCACATTTTGTCACCGTGGCCAATAATACCGCATCTAAAGCAAAAGATTGGAAGCCTTTCATACTAAAATCTCGCATATATGAAAGAGGTGGCTGACGTAGCGATCTTCTTCCTACGCTTCAATGGTTTCCGAACATCAATGTTGACCCGAACCCTCATAAACTTCCTAGGAGTACGACCGAGTGCAGGAGCTTCATACTCAATAAAAGAGCCAATGAAATTACCGAATTGTGTTGCCCACGATTCAGAGAACATCCCAGGGAGGAGATCATGTATCTGCACCCAAATGTCAGAGTGAGTTAAAGGAATGGTCATCGAATCATCACCGTCCTGTAACCGTCGGAGAACTAGCATATGTCAATTGAAATCCCAAAGGCACTGTGCCATAACCCTATCGACATCAGCCTCATGGAAGAGACGAAACAAGTATCTCTTAGCCCCAAGATCAGTAATCGCCAATCCAGCCTACGGTTTCCATATCGGCAATTAAATTCTGGAACGCATCGAAGTTGATTCGATTTGTGGTTAGGAGACACCCAACCAAGCAGTGTGTAAACGATACCGTTTCGAGAGGAGCAAACCACTCGTCCTCTTCACCACCATCTAAAGAGAGATTAGCAATCTCATTGTCAATACTCATGATTGATTCCAAAGAGATGGAACACCGGCGACGGAAAGCAGCCAGAGACAAGACGACAGAAATAAAGTAACGCACGAAATCCTGTTACAAGAATATGAGCAGACAAAAACTGCGACTTGGCAGACTACATTTCGAAACCCAACACTTCTTGGCTTTTCACTTTATTATTCTATATTTTATGATAATTTTACTGTAATTAATTTTATTAAACAGGTGAAAGTTGGTGTAATGTTATTGATGTGACATTGATACATTAAAATATTAGAGTACGACTCTTAAATGATTTCTTACTTTGAATATGTTGGATAGTTATCTTTTGACTATTGCTATTTCTAAGTTGTCTTTAAAATCTACATTTAGTTTAACTAAAAATAATTAAATTCATCTTAAGTTCACTCAATCAAATCAAATACAATAGAATCTTTAATTATCTTTTAGAGTTGGATAAGTACAAAAGGGCTTTTAATTATTATATTTTAATCATTTATTATAATAAAAAATGATGATTATTCTTACAATTATGATAATAAATGTTTCACTATTTAAATTTTATTTTAAAACAAGTTTATAATTATTTTTATTCAAGAAATGACTAACCAGTTAGGAGTAAGGTTGTATGCTATTGAAGACTCCATATTTTAGCGAAATTTTCACTAAATTATTGTTTTTTTTAAGAAATGATTAAATATTTTGTTCAAATTTCACGCAACTTCATATTTTAATGTTAGTATGCTAAACTTATAGGTTGGATTCAAATTTAAATTTAAAAATTAATTATGTTTTATGGGTTATATGGAATATAGGCTTAAAATTTTTTAAAAGTCATGGATCAAATGAAAATAGAATTCAATTGGGATAAACACAATCCATGTATCTATACTGAACATAAGAAATAGAAAACTTTTCAGTTTAAAATAGAAAACTTTTCAGTAGAAAAAACTCATTAAAACACTCACGTAATTTCAAAGAATGGTAATAGGGAAAAGGTAAGTACTAGTATTCATAGTCATCATGGGATTGACCCGTACTTGTCGGTACTAGCTACAGTTATACTATGTACTTACGATTATTACAATATTGACTAACACAAAATAGGTCAATTAATAAGGCATCAATATTAAATGCCCATTCATCATTCATCACTCAACTTAAATTCAAGTATCTCTTACCACGCTTAAGCTTCATATAACCACCTATTGTGATCAACATTACTTCAATCTTCTGACAACCCCTCTCTTTAATTAAGCTTTGGTCAATGAAATTATATGAGTTATCATGATCATTAGAATATGGATTAATTTTCTATTAAAGACTTTCAAAACTTTCATTTGTCAAAACTGAGCAATAGTGATGCCTATTATGCTTTGCATTGATATGGTGAACGATTGATCTTTAACTTCTTCTCCTCCTTCTACCATTCTTCAACTTCATCAACCTCATGTACCATATCCATAAATATAGAATTGCTTCTTTTTTTGCAGTTATTTCCCAATGTGAAGTTCTCTTTGCTTCAAAAACTAAAACCTTTAGTTATAAACTCATCAATTTCTCAACTACTTGTTGTTTTAGAAGCCTTCATCTCCTTACCTCCAATGAAGGCCTCTATGAAAGTCCATGCTAAAACTTTGGTGCTTGGGATATATCCTGTGCTTTTAGTTTATAATTAGAGGTGGTAGTGTCAGGCCGAGTTGGGCCAAGCTCAAGCAAGAAAGAAAAGGGACATGTCATATGAATCGGGCCCAAGGCCTAAGCCCAATCAGGCTCAAACTGACCTGACTTTTTTATTAATTCTTAATTTTTTGAAATTTTAATAGAAATTTATTTTATAAAAAATTTATTAATTTTTATTTAATTAAATTATTAGTAAAGGAGTATAGGATTATGGGAAATGAAAAAAATATAATTAAATTGATCAATTCAATCAATTGAAGTTACAAATTTAATTGATTAATCAAAATTGAGATTTCACAATAAATGAATATATAGAACATACATATTTATCAATCAACCCTTTCACCCTATCCCTTCTAAATGACCCTAAAAAGACCTGGTTGTAGGTTGTCAATGACAATGGTTATAACATAAAGCTGGCTTATATTCCTAGAGCAACAAGAGAAGCTAAAGGAGTTATCTCACCACCTATAGAGATCTTAAAAGTTGGAGTTTCCCAATGGATGAATATATCCGTGGGATATTTCATTGACAAAAGACTATCATTTCCAGTTGTCAAGGCATAGGCTAAAGCTACATGGAATGAATTTGGATTGGAGAGATTACTAATTAAACAGGAGGATTTGCTCCTGTTTTCTTTCACATCTAAGGGTCTAACCACTAAGGTATTAGAACCAAGTCCTTGGCATTATAGTGGAAAGCCACTAATCCTACAAAAACGAAGTCTAGGTGTAGGCTTAGGTAGGACAAAGCTCAAGAAAGTTCCTATATGGGCACAATTTAACAATATACCTCTGGAATACTGAAACATCATTTAATTAAACTACCTTACTAGTATTATAGGCACTCCATTGTTCCTGGATCAAAACTTAACATCTATTGGTAGAATTGGATTTGCAAAAATTTGCATTAAAATTGACATTAATAAGGAGCTCTCAAAGCTGCTTAAGTTTAAAAGGTTGAATGACAGCGATGAACTGGAGGATTGCAACATTGTTGTCTCCTACCAATGGAAGCCTAGTATGAGGAAAAACATCGTATGGAAGCCCACAGATAGAGTCTTTGAGAGAGGTGATCACACTGAACTTAAAAACAAGATTCCTAATGAAGAACATATCATTGATCAAGAGTTGGAGACAAGTACACCTATCCTTAGTGACAACATGAGCAGGTGCCATAACCTACAAACACACATTTAGAAGACATCATAAACTTAGGAACTAGTGGTGCACTAAGGGAAGAGCCCAATAAGGCTTGTCTTGATCTATGTGTTAAAGACAACATAAAAGCTACACAACCTATCAATCAGGTAGGAGATAGAGCTGAACCATCATTCACATTGGTGACAGGATAATCTAATAGGAAAAAAGGAAACAAGGAGAAATCCTTTATTAAAGCTTAATGACAATTGGAGCTTGGAACATCAGGGGACTAAATGACCCCAATAAACAACAAGTTATAGTGGATTACTTCAAGGAAATAAAGCTAATAGTTTTGGCCTTTTTGAAACTAAATCCAAGGACATAAATATTGGCAAGATTTGATTCTTATAGGATAACTAGCAGGTTATATTAAATCACAACTCACGCTATAATGAAAGAATTATAATATGTTATAATCTTCTCTCATGGAAATATGCAATCATATCTTCAGTGCACAGGCTATTCAGGTCAAAACTATTTTGAAGGAAACTAGGTAGAAATTAATGATTAGTTTTATCTATGCAACTAATGTAGCATATCAAAGAAGAGTCCTTTAAGAGAATTGTTAAAACTTCCAACTATCCTATAATACCTTGGTTACTAATTAGTGACTTTAATTGCACATTGCATAATCCATAATCTATGTGTGGACTTGGCTTTATAGCTCCCTGCCTAGAATTCAGGAATTGCATAGGTAATCTTAAACTAGAGAATTTGAATTATATAGGAATCAACCTCACATGGTCAAACAAACGACAATAAGACAGACTTTTAAGAAGGAAACTAGATAGAGCTATGAAAAACTAGGCATGAATGACAATATTTTAGGACAGTAAAGCAATTTTTAGTTAGTTATTAGTATTAGATCATTCCACAATTTTTGCGCATAATTTGATAAGCTTAAGAATTAGACACGCACCTTTTAGATTCCTGAACTTCCTACCTGAATAGGAGGGCTTTCAGGATATTGTTAAAGAAGGATGAATTAAAAGTACATGGTTATGTGGAATAAAAATGTATGAGACTCAAGTTAGTTAAAGAAAAATCGAAAGTCTTATACCATAAACTAAAAGAAAATAAAACCTTAGACGCCAAGGAAATAAGAAGGAGATTCAAGTCCATATGTGAAGCATTAAACTTAGATCATGGGAATAAGATTCTAAAAGTATAGGAAAGGCTAGCATAAGAGATATACCTTAGAGCTCCTAATGCCCACAGTTCATCACCCAATACTGAATAGACCCTTCTCCTTGTCAATCCCCTAACTAAAGAAGAAAGTAACCAAGTTTTGAAGAGGTAAAACTCTAGGCTTGGAAATTTGGCTCAAGTTCAGCTAGAGTCAACGATTCAGACTTAGATTGACTGAACCTGGAGCTAGGATCAAACTTAGGTTACCTAGACCCACCTCGACTAAGCTTGAAATCCCGATATGTATAGGTAAAATGACGTCATTTTTTATTTTTAATTTTAAAAAATAAAAAATTTTGGGACTAGTCGGCTAACTAGGTTTCAAGCTTCGAGGTCTGGGCTTGATGCGTGCACGGAAGGAGAGTAATCTTAATATAATTCGACAGCTTTTAAATAAACTAGATACGCAAGGTTTTCAATACTTTTCTAGATCTCAAGGATCATTATTGTCCAAGCAACTTAGACCAAGCAATAAACCAAGAAAATTGAACCAAAATAATACGCCACAATTGAGATTAATTGATAAGTAGTGTTAGGGTTCGTGGACCAACAAGAACAAGAAGAAAACTCCTCACAAAGCTCTCAGATTATCAAAGTGTATTACCCTAAAACTAAAGTCAAGATAACTATTTATAGTTTCCAAAATAACTCGAAATTGGGCCAACATTCCTAGCCTAAATAGGTAAAATAACATTGCCTAAATCGTCCTAAAAATAGTAAGGAAAACAACCCAAAGCAAAAGAGGCCAGGCGGTGTGCCTGGTCTGGCGCGCCTGGTGGGTTGCACGCATGTGTGCACGCTTGGGCCTGTTGGGCGCTAGCATACGCGCCTAGCGTGTGCACCTGTCAATAGTTGTTCGGGCCTAGAACTTGGGTCAAACTGACCAATTGGAGTTGCGAGCGAGGATCTCGATTCTCTCAGAGTCCATCATCAACCACGCGAGGCACGATTGAATTTAACGTGGTCTTAAAGCTTTTAAGCCTAGTCCGACTTACGGAGTTAGGAGGCAATATCAAGTCTCGATTAGCGTAACGTTGATCTCGGTATCTGTCGATATATCCTTTATATGCAGCCTTGTTCATATCAGAGCCTAATTAGAAATGCTATTTAAAATAATAGCTACAAACATTCAACACACAAAGGCTTCAGCTATCAAAGGAAGTGTGAAAAGCTTAAGATTTTCAATTTGGCCTTTGCTAATGATTTGTTTATGTTCAATGGTGTTGATTTAAAGTCAATTGATACCATCCTTAAGTCAATCCAATTATTCAACAAGCTGCCAAGTATTAAAGTGAGCTTGGACAAAAGCTATTTCATTAAGTTAATTCAATTATTCAACAAGCTGCCAAGTATTAAAGTGAGCTTAGACAAAAGTTATTTCATGTTCTCTAGAGATAAATAACATATAGAGGAGCAGATTGACAGTGTCAATAGTTTTAGGTGTCACCAACTCCTTTCAAATTCCTGGATATCCCAATAACAACTAAGAAGCCTAACTTCCAAGATTACACAAGGCTCATTAAGATGATTGAAAGAAGGATCAATCAGTGGTGCAATAAGAGCTTATGCTATACAGGGATATTATAGTTGGTTAAATCAAATTTATCTAATATGTATGCTTATTATTTATACCACTTAGTGCTACCTAGGAAA
>JAOTAX010153446.1:0-15078 GCA_025629825.1 Erythroxylum guanchezii | reverse complement strand
AGCTTTTGTAACTTGAATGTTTTTCACTTCGCTTCGCTAACTTTTTCAAAATCACTAACTTCTGTAGTCTTCGACTCCGACTCGTATTTATAGTCTTCGTCTTCAACTACTTCTTGATAACTGCTTCTTAATTCTTTAAAGAAACAGTTATTCAGTTGAGTCTTGTAACTAACTCAGACTGATGCTTCAGTCTAGTTTTTAGCTTTCGTCTGCTTTTAGCTTCCGTCTTCTTTTAGCTTCTGCTTAGCTTCCATCTGCTTTTCATTCGTCTGTTTAGCTTCCGTCTGTTTTTAGCTTCCGTCTTCTTTTAGCTTCTGCTTAGCTTCCGTCTGCTTTTTTGCTTTCGTCTGCTTTTGCTTTTTATTTGTCATCAAAATAATTGATCGTAAAGTCACTTTGACTTAACAATATCCACCATTAGAAGAACCTCCCCGACATGATTTCCAGTGGGACTCTATTAATCAGTTCAACCTCAATTGCTTAGAAGGAGTTTTTAGTCAATGCAATCGCATCACCAAGGGTTCAATGCTCAAGATCAATTACAAAGGACCACAGATTATTATGCTCTCAGCATACAAGACACCTATTAGTCAAGATGCAATTCATATCATACAACAGTTTAGTCAGCCTTTTACACACATGGATGGAATCTTTGAACAACTTTTGAATTCATGGAAGTACGCCATTTGCAAGCAACTTCGAGAATAGCCAGGTCATAAGTGCCCACATTGTTCGACTACATCAAAAGCAGTCAATCAACCACAGTAAAAAGAAGATATAATCGACGACGCACTTATCATTATTGAAGAGTAAACAAAAGCAGACGCCTAACACGATAAGTATGTAGGTCCAGATGTGATCAAAAGATGTAAATTATTGTACAACAACATCTTTTACTTTTCTTTTTATTTTTACTTTAGTCTGATCAGAATCTTTAGCTTTTGCTTTTATTTTATGTCAGTTCGGTCGGCCTCTTTGTTTTGGCCTTAGCTCTTTTTCATTTCTATATAATGTAGCCTCCGAGCACCAAGTTTGGCATGAACTAAATAAACATATACTTGTTTGGTCATCTTTTCTCTCGCGTTTTGCCTAGTATTGGCATTCAAGCGAAAACGAAAAAGGTATCCGCTTTCAGTATATGTTGTTTAGTTTCATCACATAAGATTCATCTTACTTATTCATTTTGAATTATCAGTTTGATTTCATGGCATCAAATTATTTTGAAAGAAAATGACCACGCAAAGCACTTATTGCAGACACGTATGAGAGAGAATCCAACCTAAGATCATTTCTCATCACATATCATGCACGAAATAAGCAGGCACATTCAACCTATCATTATCCCCTTTATGCAGAAGAAGAAGAAATCAAGAAGTTAGCATTAGGAATAATGGAAGATACAGCTAGACTTATTGAAATAATCAATGAGTATATCACTTAAATAATTCAGATTAGGAACTTTTATGTATCTTTAATCAAGCAACTTATTGCTTAAGTACAATGTATTTTGAAATAAAACGTATGCTTAAACAATTAATTTATGTTTATTATCAAATTGAAGAACAACTTAAATATATGCAATTTTATAGAGAAACAATCGAATTAGCTAAAAATCAAAATAATGCTCAACTTTTATTATTAGCTCAAACACAATATATTTATGACCCAGTTAAAAAGGATAGAAAAGACGCACAAGATAATATTAATTATCTCATTGATTAATTATTACATTTTGCATATTTTGTTTTATTGATCATTTTATTCAATTATTCTTATGTTTTATTTATATTCAGCCATTAATATTCTTTCTCATTCTAAGTATGATTTTTATTTCTGATTTAGATCACTTTTTATGTACCAGTATGGATTATATCGATATCAGTTTAGATTATTTATGGTCTAAAATATTCAATCTTGAAATTATAGAATACTAATGACTTGCCCTATTTGCACCGACATAGAAGAACAAATTATAGTTACACAAAATAACATAGCTCAATATACAGAAGCCATTCAATATAATGAAACTCGAATAAATTATCTTATCTTTGTTGGAATTAATTCAATAGGACGAAGACCATATCAAGAACATTTAGCAGTAGCTCAACAATTACAATTATTATATACATAACAATTAGCTCAATTAGAAGATATTTTACTTCATCATCGAATCTATCATCAACGCCCTCAAACATGACTGACCAATTAGAAAAATATTCTACAATATTAGGTATTGATACATTAGATTTAACCGAATCATTAGGAACATTTCATATCAACACCTTATTATCAAATGATAAAAAAAAACAAATCGCTAAAACCCAATTAAATTTAAAAGCTGGTCAAGATATACACAACTCAGTTATTGAACAGTTTTTCAATCGAAAAAATTTTATTTGTTTTGGAAAAATGCTTTATGAAACACCAATTAGAATAGATCGGTGTAATGGTCATATTCGAATTAATCTTATGGATCAAGAACAAATTACCAAAAAATTACAACAATTACTCGAAACAAAACATAGTAAAATTGGATATATTCATCTTTCTACTATACAAATCTTATTAAAATCAACCTTTCAAGAAGGAATCAATTCACCTATATGTATGGCAATTTTAGATGAAAGAATAACACATTTAAATGATCAAATAATTGGCATAATGAATGGAAATTTAGCTTATGGCAAAATTAAATTTAACACTCGATTAAAATTAGGCATTCCTCTACAATCAGCCGATTTAAATGATACAATTACTATTACATATAAATTTTATAAAGAAAATTTAATGATACCTGGCCAATACCCCTTTTCAATCACCTATCATATTCGTTATGTTTTAACTAATTCTCATCATAGTATCGAATTTAAAAATATAGACAAAATCTACAGAGATCAACTTTTTAATGATGTTGCCAAAGTAGGAACAAAATTCCAAGAAAAATTAAGACCACTCCCCGCTATCCAATATCCAATTATTAGTCAACCACAACTTACCCATAGACGAAATTCATTTAGTGAACCTTCAAGCAGTTTTCCTCTATTACCTCGAGCTCAACTAGTTAGAATCAGTAGACCACTCCATTTTATTGAATATGAAAATATAGAACAAATCAAAATTATTGATCCAAAGATAGAGAAAAATCAAAGACAATTAGATACTATTTAAACTTAGATTACAGACTTAACTATTTATTTGAAAAATACATTATGAATACCTTAACACGGCAAGTATCGGAACTTAGCAATCAACAAAAACAATTAGAAATAAAATTAGATCATTTAATTAAAACACAAACAGAGATTATCCAACAGCTTCAACAAATAAATCAACAAATAAAACAAATTCCGCGAAATCAGTCCCAAGTGGTATCAGAGCTAGTAATAACAACCAAACCATGGAGAATTTAGTATCTACTGACTTTATAGACTCACACAAACCAATCGAAGATGTAGAAAGAAATATTCAACAACAGTTAGCCGAATTGACTACACTTGTACAAAAATTAAACGTTACACCCGATAATAGTACACCAGAAATAGAAAACAAAATAGAACAGATTAATCAAATTACTGATAAGGATGAAATTATTTATGGTTATGAATCTGATCAAGAGGCCTTTGTAGATAACAAGCAACCAGAAAGTAGTAAAACTCAAGAATTAAAATTAAAAGGAAAAATGACAGGAGAAAAACGAAAGAAAGAGTTTCAACCACGTAATTATCAATAGACAGAAGAATAAGATTTTCTTAATAAACAAGGTTATTATTACAAAGGTCAAAAAGTACGAAAATATCCAACAGAATATAACCCAAAACATATAAATTTAGGATCTGATGGAATATTAAATCTAGATTGTGTAGTAAATCCCGAAGCATTAATTATAGAATGGTCTAATAAAATTCAATTATTAATTCAAGTAGAAAAACCATTTGGAGAAATTATCAATAAAGATTCATTATGGAATTTCGCATGTTATAAAACTTCAGGCATAGTACAAAATTTCCTCAATGATAATGAACCAGCATTAAAAAACACAGCCCAATATCAAGAAGCAACTACAAATGTCGATAACTTTCATGTTATAGCAAGTGAAATTTATAAAGAATTTTTAGGCAAAGATATCATATTACACAAAGAAGAAACAACAATTTCAAATAGAACTAAGGCATTATGGCATTTAAATAATATAAGAATTTGTGATATATGTTCTTTAGAAAATTATATATGTGAATTTAAGAAATATTATTATAAATTAGCAAGAAATGAGCAAGAAATGTATATTCATATTTTTATTCAAAAATTACCTTATCCTATGAATCTTAAGGTAGCACAAAGGCTCCAAGAAAAATCAGCTCGACATTCAGTAGCTTATAACCTAGGTGGAGCAATTTTAGTAACATAAGAACTACTCACTGAACAATGTTTAGAAACTAAACTCAAGAAAACATCAAAACATTCAATCATGTTGTGCTAAGAATGTAGAAGTACCTCAACAATATGGATGTGATACTAGACAATATAATTATAGAAAACATAAATATAGATATAGAAAACCTTAAACCATATAAACTATACAATTGGAAAAAATATCCTCACCAATTTAAACGAAAACCTTTTAAACCATATAAACAATTTCGAAGACAAAAATATAGACAATTTAAACCAAAAGAAAAGGATTGTCCACAAAAGAAGAAAACATGTAGATGTTGGCTTTGTAAGGAAGAAGGTCATTATGCAAATCCATGTCCTAAAAAGAAAGATAAAAAATATACAAACAAAATTCATATTTTGAATTCCGCAACTCAAAATCAATTAGAACCCATAGAATCAGATTATAATACTGACTCAACAATTTCTTCAATCTACTATTATGAATCTGAACCTCAAACAGACTCCTCCGAATCATCAAGCAAATTCCAATACAACTTTTATTCAAGTAGTGATTCAGAATAAAAAAAGTTAATGCTTATATAGACACAGGAGCAACTATATGTATAGCATCAAAACAGCTATTAAATACATGGAAAAAATTAGATAAACCATTACAAATAAGAATTGTTGATGGCAGTTTTAAATTTATTTGGTATGAAAATTGTTTCCTATGATTAATGGTAGTCCAGATTCTTGTTGATATATCGAAGGAACTGAAAATGTATAGTTTTCTATTATCAATTGATTGTAATAACTTACATACCAAATTTCTTTGAACTACATTTTAGTTGTAAACTTTTTCTTTCTTTGGCTAGATCTTTCATAAATCCTTGGTCAGAGATATAATTTAATAATCCTAAAAACTGTTGTACATGGTTTCGATTGACTAATTAATCGGGAAATAATTGTAATTTATTAAGAATATTTGGTTGTAATTTTAAATAGCCTTGATGAATTTTGATACCTAAGTATTCAATAGTTTGCTAGGCAATTCTTGCTTTCTTTTTACTCAAAATTAATCCTTTATCTTGGCATTGTTGAAGAACAATTTTAACTTTTTTCAAATGATCGAATTTATCCTGATTGGAATAAATAATAATATCATCTATATAGACAAATGTAAATTCTTCTAATCCTTCTAAATTATTATCCATAAAGCGTTGATATATACTCAGTGCTTGTTTTAATCCAAATGGTAGTACATTCCATTGATAATGTTTCTGAGGAGGACAAGTAAATGCTGTTAATTCCTTTGTATTATTATGCAGTCTCAGTTGCCAATATCCTGATTTCGCATCTAAGGTAGTAAATCAAATATGACCTTTGATTTTATTAATAATGTAATCTTTTATAGGTAATTTATATGCATCTCCTATTGTTGCATCATTCAATTTTTTATAGTTAATTACCATACGTCTTTTGCCTTTTTTTTGTTATGCTGAATTATTTACGTAAAAAGCAGGTGTTGAATGTTTGCTAGTACTTGGACTAATGAGTTGCTTTTCTAATAATTCGGTTAAATCTAATGTATCAATATCTAATATTGAAGAATCTTTTTCTAATTGTTCAATCATGTTTAAAGGCGTTGATGATAGATTCTATTATGCAGTAAAATATCTTCTAATTGAGATAATTGTTCTATATATAATAATTGTATGAGCTACTGCTAAATGTTCTTGATATGGCCTTTGTCCTATTGAATTGATTCCAACAAAGAGCAGATAATTTATTCGAGTTTCATTATATTGAATGGCTTCTGTATATTGAGCTATGTTATTTTGTGTAACTATAATTTATTCTTCTATATCGGTACAAATAGGGCAAGTCATTAGTATTCTATAATTTCAAGATTGAATATTTTAGACCATAAATAATCTAAACTAATATCGATATAATCCATACTGGTACATAAAAAGTGATCTAAATCAGAAATAAAAATCATACTTAGAATGAGAAAGAATATTAATGGCTGAATATAAATAAAACATAATAATAATTGAATAAAATGATCAATAAAACAAAATATGCAAAATGTCATAATTATATTTTCTAGTATCACATCCATATTGTTGAGGTACTTTTGCATTCTTAGCACAACATGATTGAATGTTTTGATGTTTTAATGTTTTCTTGAGTTTAGTTTCTAAACCTTGTTCAGTGAGTAGTTCTTGTGTTACTAAAATTGCTCCACCTAGGTTATAAGCTATTGAATGTTGAGCTAATTTTTCTTGGAACCTTTGTGCTACCTTAAGATTCATGGGATAAGGTAATTTTTGAATAAAAATACGAATATACATTTCTTGCTCATTTCTTGTTAATTTATAATAATATTTCTTAAATTCACATATATAACTGCATATATTTAAGTTGTTCTTCTTCAATTTGATAATAAACACGAATTAATTGTTTAAGCATACGTTTTATTTCAAAATACGTTGTTCTTAAGCAATAAGTTGCTTGATTAAAGATACATAAAAGTTCTTTTAATCATTGTTTTTCTTCAAAATACGTTGTCATTTACTCTTTTTCTTTTAGTCTAGATTGTCATAAGAAACGTTCGGGTTAAAACATAAATCAAGTTTCACCAAAGGATTAAAATTATGTAGTAAACAGTCATTTAGAAATTGATCGATGGGTATAGATGTAGGTAAAACTTGAGAGCAAATAATGAGAAAGAAAATAAGTAAGTTGATATATGAACTTAAATGATTGCATAAAAGTATTGAAATAAAAAACTCGTTAAGCATACCTTCAACGTCTCTTTGGTTGCTTCAATGCCAATCCGCAGGCGACTCACAGTAGAGAGAGAAAGATAGGCTTAAGAAAGTTTTTATTTCCAATGTACATATGAGCTCCGAAGGCTCTGATTACATTATATAGGCAAATAAAGAAGGAAAAAGCCAAAGAAACTGGCCGACAAAACTAAAGTAAAGATGCCACTATACAGCAAAAAGAAAAAAAGGAAAGGCTAATAATAAAAGGAAAAAGCAGATTCGTCTGGAAAGCAGATTCCTTTGCTATAGCCAGTGGGCCTACATTGTGTCTATCACAAGATATCAATTATTCTGCTTCAATTATTGCTTCCAGCGAATCATTTTCGTCGGTCTGAGCTGTAGATGGACAATATTTGCATTTATGTTCTGGATGAATTTGCATTTGATGACAGATAGCATATTTCCATGTGGCATTGAGTTCGTTGAACAGTCCTTCCATCGACATAAAAGGGATGAGAAATTGTTTGATAATATTCAATCCTTCTTCTTGAATAGCTTGCTTATATGTTGAAATCATGAGTAAATTGAATCCTTTATAATTAATGCGAATGGTTGATTCGGTGGTGAGACGAGCTGCCTGAATGAATACTCCTTCGATACAATCGAGATTAAACTGATTGATCAATTCCCAATCAAACTGATGATTTGGAGGTATGTCAATATTGGGATAAATACCATTACTGATTCCTACGGTGAGGAATGCAATTCTGGTTATAACAATGTCTGCATCTTGAATGGATGATTGTTCCTTGAATATAGGATAACTGCTCCAAATTTTGATAAACATTTCTCTATTTTTTGCAAAGCGATCCTTATAATCGGTCACTGCTTGTATAAATCTGGATGGGAATTCTGAAAGGATTTTTAGGTCGGTGATATAAAGTGTGTCAATGAGTCCACTTTGAAATAAAAGATAAGTAGATAATGGGTCGGTTTTTGGAAGAACAATGGCTTTAAGTCCATAATGTCCACGATTTAAAGGATAGTAGTGAAAGATTCTATGGGCTTCGATCCATTGGTTTAAATTTTGGAAACAATCGACAAACATTTCTGAAGTCAATCGCCTTGCATCCACTTGTATAGCTTTGCTGGGTGTATTATTGATGCGATCCATATTTATTGGTTTGCCCAATACTTTCATTTTGGATAAAGGGGTTACTAGTGCTTCCAAAACTTGTTTATATTGAGGTCTCAATTCTGGATTTTGCTTTATATATTCTGCAAAAGCTTTTTCTACTTCTACCTTGCTTACAAAACTCTTATGTAAAATACCTGATTTTCCAGTAATATGAGGAGCTGCTTTATGCCAGGCATCATAAAGACCAGCCATAGGTCCATTGTATATGACATAAGTCTTTCCTTCATTCTCATCTGCTTGCTTCTAAGATAGAGGGATTTGTGCTTTGGTAATTTGTTGTGGAGTGAGGGAATGATAGTTTGAGTAGGTAAACTAGATTTATTTTGAGTACATGGTTGATCTTTGGTGGGAATGTTTGCATTTTATCGAAGGACTTAAATGGTGGTTTTCAATTGATTTATATCTCGAGTAATGGTTCCAAGAAGTTGTTGTTAGTTTACTAGGTCTAGTTCCTTTTGTGCAAGAGCTGCTTCCAAATTTTCTATAACAGCTTCCATTCTCTGGTTAAAATATCTGCAAGAAAATTGTCAGAGGATTTTATATATGAAATTGAAAACTGATACTGGTTCAGCTCAAGTTGCCATCGTATAGGTCTTCCCTGGTTATAATTATTGTGCATATTGTATCTATTGAATCCACAGAGATATTTAGAATCTGTTTGAATTTTAAATTCAACTGCCAATAAATCTATACCCCACTTTCTCAAAGTTTTGAGACAAGCTAACATTTCTTTTTCATGCATCAGATATCTATATTATGTGGGATTAAAAGTCCCGTTTATATACTTGCATAAATGATATTTCTTTTGATTGGGTAGTTGTGCCAAAAGGCAGCCAGCCCATGTATCCATACTTGCGTCTATTTGTACTAGGAGGGAATCAACTGGTAGGTAATTATATAACATTGGTAAATCCATACATAAAGCCTTCAGTTTTCTCACAGCTTTGGTATCTACATCAGTCCAATTCCATTGATTTTTAGTATTACATTTTAATTGTAAAATTTTTCTTTCTTTAGCTAAATTACGAAAGAATCCTTGATTAGAAATATAATTGCGAATACCTAAAAACTGTTGGACTTGAGTTCTATTAATTAATTGATCAGGAAATTGTTGTATTTTCTTTAATATATTGGGTTGCAATTTTAAATAACCGTTCTGAAATTCAATGCCTAAATATTCAATGTTTCGTTGAGCTAATGTGATCTTTTTTCGGCTTAAAATTAAACCTTTCTCACTACACCTTTGAAGGACTAATTTTACCTTTTTCAAATGATCTAATTTATCCTGATTAGAATAAATGGTAATATCATCTATATAAACAAAAGTAAATGCTTCTAATCCTTCTAGATTGTTATCCATAAATCTTTGATATATACTAGGAGCTTGTTTTAAACCAAATGGAAGGACGTTCCATTGATAATGTTTTTGTGGGGGACAAGTAAAAGCAGTTAATGGTTTAGTATTTTCATATAAACGAAGTTGCCAATATCCGAATTTTGCATCTAAAGTTGTAAACCATGAATGTCCTTTTCACTTATTGATGAGGTAATCTTTTCGTGGTAATATATATGCATCACCTATAGTGGCTTCATTTAATTTTTTATAATTTATGACCATGCGACATTTACCGCATTTTTTTCAACTGAATTATTTACATAAAAAGTGGGGGCAAAGTGTTTGCTAATACTAGGTGTGATTAATTGTTTGGTTAATAAAACTGTACACTCTTGTATGAATTCTTGGATGTCCTGTTGTGAATAAGGTATATTATTTTTAATATTAACTTCCTGTGTTGGGTCCTTAAGTTTTATTTCTACTAACTGTGTATTAATATTTTTAATGGGGTCTAAGGAGTTTTCACTACAAACATTTTCTAATTGTGTATTAATTTCTAACTGAATAGACATATTGTTGAGAAGATAGAATTGAAGATAGTCAAGTTTTTGAGTGATTATTTGTAATTTCTGAAAAAAAAAAAGTAGTATGGTAAATAGGAATCTTAAGGATAATAGATTTTTGGTTGATTGTGTTGATAGTTGGAGTTCTTAGCGTTATATAATGTAAATATTGACAAAAAAGATTATATAATTTTAGAAAAATATTGCCTAAAATTAATGGTAAGCCTGATTCTTGTTAATATATAGAAGGAACAGGAAATGAAAATTTTTCAATGAGAAGGTTATTATAATAACTTACATACCTTATTTATTTAAAACTTCCATCGGCTATTCGTATTTGCAATGGTTTTTCTAATTTTTTCCAATTATTTAATAATTGTTTTGAAGCGATACAAATTGTTGCTCCTATGTCTATATATGCATTAACTTTCTTGTTCTGAATTACTAATTGAATGAAAGTTGTATTCGGATTCAATTGAGGATTCTGCATCTTGTGAATAAGATTCATAATAATAAATATAGGAACAAGTTGAATTTGTATCATAGTCAGATTCAATTGATTCCAATTTATGTTTAAAGGCTGATTGCAATATATTAAGCTTTTGTGTATATTTGGGATTTGAGGTTTTTCTTTTAGGACAATTGTTAGCATAATGTCCTTCTTCTTTACATAACCAACATCTACAAGATTTTTTCTTTTGTGGACAATCTTTTGTTTTGGGTTTAAACTTTCGATAATTAAATCTCCTAAATTTTCTATAAGATTTATAAGGTTTATATTTAAAATACCGTCGTGGATATTTTTTCCACCTATATGATCGGTATTTGTAATATGGTCTATATTTCTGCTTTCTCTTTTTATAATGATGTCTATAAGGCTCACATCCATATTGTTGGGGCATGTCTGCATTTTGAGAACAACAAATTGGATTATATTTATGTTTCAAGGTTTGTTTTAATTGAGATTCAAAACAATGTTTAGCTAAAATTTCTTGTGCAACAAAATGGCTCCACCTAAATTATAAGCAACTTGATAACGCCCTAACCCTACCACGTGTTTTCGTTAGACAAGTGGTATCAGAGCTTACAGGTGACTCCCACATCTTGTGTTCGAATCGTGTCGTAATGATCTTGCGCCGATCGTTCAGTACGGGGTAGTATGGGCTACTCGCAGAAGCGTGGGTTGCCGCGGAAACGTGGTGGGCTTATAAGATTTGATAACGCCCCTAACCCTAACATGTGTTTTCTTTAGACAAGTTATATATATAATAACATTATATATTATTTTATATATAATAATTTATATAATAAAATTATATATATGTTATATAATTTATATTTAATTACAAATTACAAAAAATATATGCATGAGAGTAGGTGTGAATAATTACCTATATATATATATATATAAGTCACAACTAATGCGTGACTACTGCTCTATGTCACGGTTGCGACATCTTAAGTCACATGGTCACATTCGTGACATCTTCTTTATTTATTTTTTCTATTCTTCTAATTAACTACACATATATATAAACTATATAATAATTAATAATAATTAACAACAATCATTAATGCAATAACATATATACCAAATATTAATATTGATTACTTAATTAAGTAACTATATTTTAATAAATCAAATAATTAATTATATAAGAATACTTATTATTAATAATTAAATTAATGTATTATATTCTTATAACTATTAATTATATCAAAATTAATTAATTAACTATGATTTGAGTATATTTAAATAGTATGTATTAATATTAATTGTTTATTATTATATAATAAATATGTATAATAACATTATTATATATAATTAATTGATTATATTATAATAATTATTAATTATATCAAAATTAATTCATTAACCATTATTTAAATATATTGAAATAATATGATGAAAAAATATTCAGTCATATAAACTATATAATAATTATTAATACAATAACATATATACCAAATATTGATATTGACAACTTAATCAAATAACTACATTTTAATAAATCAAATAATTAATTATATATCAATAATTATTATTAATAATTGAATTAATTTATTATAGGCTAATAATTTATATTATATCAAAATTAATTATTTAACCATGATTTAAGTATATTTAAATAGTACGAATTTATATTAACTGTTTATTATTATTCATTATTTTATATTAAATATGTATAATAACATAATTATATATATTATATATAATTAATCAATTATATTATAATAACTATTAATTATATCAAAATTAATTCATTCACTATTATTTAAGTATAAGTATATTTAAATTATAGGGTGAAAATATTTAGTAAAAAAACATCCTACTAAATGAATAACATAAAATAAAATACGCTGAATAAGAATGAGAATAAAAAAGAAAGAAATCACGCCTTGACTGATCAAAGAGGAATAAATATTGACTTAAAAAAAGACAAAAAAAATCGTTAGATCATTTGGACGACGGGATAGATTTCTTTGTTCGTCTATCCCGTTCATCCTTAATATTATATACTTAATGAGTTACGGAGTTACTTAAGCCTTAAAATCCCAGAGCATATGAAAACATGTTTAGTTTAATGTTCTGATTTAACTTTGTCCAAAGATGGGTTGTCAAACTATGGCCTTTCATAATGTTACCCGTGTGCCTATTAAGAATTAAAAGTACGTAAATTTATTTACGTAGAGATAGCCCTGAGCTTAATTACGAGTCTAAATTTAAATATTTTTATAAGCTAAATTAAATTATGACTAATCCTATACCTAATTTTTTAGACAAAACAAGGTCGTTTTGTTTATTATTATTATTATTATTATTATTATTATTATTATTATTATTATTATTATTACTTTATTTCTCTATACTAATCAAGTTAAAGTTAATTTTCTAATATATTAACTTATTAGCTATTAATCAAGTTGAATTTTGGAGTACTAATGTTTGCGGAAGAGAAAACGATAATAAAAGATAACAGTTTTAGTAATTTATAATTACTTTTGAAAATAATCGTCTTTTTATCTGTTAATTTCTTAGTTATTAGAGCAAAGCGTTTCTCATAGGAGCATTTTTAAAAATAGCGAATTGGATTCAATCTACTAACTCAATCAGTTAATTACTAAATATGATTATCACTTATCAGCAATTTAATATGATCAAACTGCCAAATAACTTTTAATCTGTCAAAAAATAATTAATCAGTCATTTATCAAACATGACCTTAATCAATCATTTTCTTAAACTAATCAGATTTATAAACTAAAATAAACCAATTATTTTTATTTAACAATCACCTTTCTTAATTAAATTTTAAATGTTTTATTTGTAAGAATAACTTTTTGAATTATTTTTAAAATTTTAAATTTTATTTAATATTTAATTTATTTTATAACGGTTAATACGGGTTTAAAACTTGAATCAAGTCGACAAACAAAAATTCGAGTCTATCAAATTGGTTAATTTCAAATTGGGTTTGGTTACAAAGATAAATTTGAATCGATGGATTAAAATATTAGAATATGCCATTTTAATCGAAACTTCGTCGAATTGGATCTGAATCGAGAAAGAAACTTTTGGATACAATATCTATATATATATTCTTTTAGGACGTGCAATAAATAAATCTTTGATTGCAAAACAACTCCTACCTACCTGACAACTTTGGACCATGTGGTGTGTTGGGTTCGGCTTTAAGCACGCAAAGGCCAGCCCATACATACGAACTTGGCACGTATGAAGCCTAAAAAATATTATATATATATATATAACTTTAATGTGGGCTCAACATAAAACTTCATAATAACGTAGATCAGATTCATAGTGTGTAATCTTTTTCCAACCACTTAATCAATGCTTCATTAATTAGTTATTGAATTAAAAGAATAAAAATTTATAAAATAAAAAAAGGAGTGATCAAACATTGTCTTAATTTTGTTATATCAAAATTTTTAATTAGTAATTGATTTAGGCCCGGCCTTGAGCAAGGGCAGGAAGGTCACGTGCATAGGGCTCACTCATCATCATTATCACATTCAATCTGAAAGTTCTACAGTGAAGCGGAGTCTAGGGAGGTCTAATAGTACGCAGTCGTATCCTTACATAATAGAGAGGTTGTTTCTGATAAACCCGCATATAGATTTGACAGAAAAATAGTGATGTAGGTTAACAAAATAAATAGGTAAGAAAAATAAATCACAAATAATAATAATAATACGAAAAAAATACTTAATACAAATAATAAAGATACAAATACAAAATACTAATAATAAAATAATAATAATAAAGATGAAACTGGAACTAGAATTGGAACTAATAAGAAACTCAATAAAAAGATAATAATAATAATAATAATAATAATAATAACAATTGCGAAGGACGCCTCCATTGGTGCGGCATGCAAGTAATAACAACTCTAAACCCCGCTCAAAAGTACTTGGTCCAAAAGGGACTGGTAAAGTTTGATAATAAAGGAGAAGGTTATTTAAAGGTTATAGTATTAAGAAACGTCAGGTTGGTAAACAGGGCTCACAACAGACTTGTCAGAATGCTCGAAACAGTGAACTTTTCAGCAGCCGTGTAATGTTCTGGAGAGTTTACGTTTATCTATTGCAATGTAATAACCACGCATTATCGTCTCCAACAAACGCAAAATAAGGCAAAACATGATCCACTTTGGACCCTTATAAAGAGTAAAATGAGACAAAATAAGACTCAGTTTACTCTCAGTGACGGAGCTAGGAATTTAAGATAAAAGGGTTCAAATATTTAATTTTTTTAAAATTTGGAGAGCCCAGTACACCACAGACTTCCAAATAACTTCATCCTTGCAT
>JAOTAX010153388.1:0-15085 GCA_025629825.1 Erythroxylum guanchezii | reverse complement strand
CATCAATTAGGAGTCATAAAGTACTTAAACAATTATGAAAATGCAGCCAATTAATAATGTAAACTTGGGCTCAATCATGAATCCATTTTGACATCTTGTTCTGTCATATCCAAGATAACTCTTGGATTGGATGAAATAGCTAACTCCTTTAATACTACTTCACTTCTTCCTTTGTGATTTCTCGCAAACTCTTCCTCTAAGAAGGTCATATTTGTCGACATAAATACCTTCCTATCCTGAGGACTATAAAAATAGTACCCACGAGTTTCCGTAGGATATCCTACAAACAAACATACTTTTGACCTTGGTTTCATCTTTGTGGATTCAGGCTTTATAACATAGGCTGGGCAGCCCCAAGTCCTTAAGTGCCTCAATGAAGGAACTCGGCCAGTCCACAACTCCCTAGGTGTTTTAGGCACCTATTTCGATGGAGCAAAGTTAAGAAGATATGTTGTCGTTTATATGGCATATCCCCAGAATGATTCTGGAAGGCTAGCGTAAGACATCATTGATCTTACCGTTTCCAGTAGAGTCTTATTTCTCCTCTCTGCTACACCATTTTATTAAGGTTTTTGAGGAGCTGAAAAATTGGAAACAATTCCATTGCCAATTAAATATTGTTGGAACTCTCCAGATAAGTACTCACCACCTCGATCCAATCGAAGTTGTTTTAATGGCTTGCCTAGTTGCTTCTCAACTTCAGCTTTGAATTCTTTGAACTTTTCAAAGGATTCACTCTTTTTATGCATCAAATACAAATAGCCATGTCTTGAGTAATCATCTATAAAGGTTATGAAATATTCATAACCTCCTCTAGCTTGTACGTTCATGGGCCCACACACATCAGTATGTACCAGGTCTAACGTGGATTCAAATCTGTTTCCTTTAGAAGGAAATGAGGCTTTGGTCATTTTTCCTTCAATACATGATTCACAGGTGGGTAATGGATCACTATCCAAGCCCATAAGGATCCCATCCTTTACTAACCTGTCAAGTTTTTTCTGATTGATATGACCCATTCTTAAATGCCACAGATACTTTGAATTAATGCTAGAGACATTGGATTGTCCTGGTTTTATCAATTCTGTGGTGTTTAGTGAGCCTGTCATAGGTTCTAATAAGAATAATCCTTGTTAATTATCGCATCACAAATAAAATCCTTATTCTCATATATTGAAACAACTTTTTAAAAATATAAGGAATAACCATATTTTATTTGACAAAAAACAGAAATCATGTTCCTTACAATCATTGGCATGTAATAAGCATCCTCTAAATATAACCTATGACCACTAGGAAAGTCCATGATAACAACTCCCACTGATTCTACTAAAACATAGGAACCATCTGCTATCTTGACTTAAAGCTAGCCTTTAGGTAGTCTTCTCCTTTATTGGAACCCCTGCAAAGAATTACAAACATGGTTAGTGGCTCCTGAATCTAATATCCAAGAAAAGATAAATCTGCCACATTTCTAGTTCCTAACAAACTTAGGAAACCCAAACCTTGTTTGCTTTTGAGGGACTCAAGGTAGACTGGACAGTTTCTTTTCCAGTGGCCCATCTTATCACAGTGGAAACACTTTCCCTTGATGTTCTCTTTGCCTTCTTTTTCATGGGTTGGGCCTTGACCCTTGTTTGGGCCTTCTTTTTATTGGACCCTTCTTCTTTTGCTTGCCCTTATCCCTGGGCTTAGAAGAAGAAGCTACATTAGCTTCTGGCCCATGAGCCTTAATATTTAATATCTCCTCTGTGTTATGAAGGGTATTCATCAACCCACTCAAGGTGTAATCCTTGCTGTTAAGCTTATAGTCCCACTTAAACTACTGGACATAAGAGTTTAAGCTATTGATGATCATAATCATTTACGTATTCGCATCCATATTAGCCCCAAGCATCTCAGCCTCAGTGACCGCAGAGATTATCTTCATCATGGAATCCCGCACCGGTTCACCAGGTTTCTATCTGAGATTATGAAAGGTTTAGATAGCTTTCACTCTTGCAGACCTAGTCCTCACACCAAACATCTCATGTAGGTGATGGACTATTGCACTAGCATTTTTCATACAAGCATTTTGCTCTTGCAACATGCCGCTGACGGAAGCTAGAATATAACACTTAGTAGTCTTGTCAGCATTCTGCCAATGCTCATGTTGTTGGACTTGCTCAGGAGTTGAATCTCCACCCGATGTAGGCTCATTTTTAGTTAAAACCTATTAAATACATTCATATTTATAGTTATTATGTAATGGGCAAATTACCTTGTGTGTGCATATATGTGTATGTATATACTTGAATTGATAAATTGTGAATTGCTATGATGTGTTTTATGTTATGTTATGCATTGAAAGATGTATGACATTTTGATATGGTTAAATTGTGAGTATTATCATATTATGCCATTGAAGTGTGTCATGGCATTTTGTATAAAGAAAAATCATGAGAATATGAATTTGAGAATGATTGAATTAAGCATGAGATTTGATTGTGTTTGGGCGAGAGAGGAACCGTTTTGTAGTCATGTGCACTTCGACGAAAAGCCTTCTCTCGGCTGCCCGTTTGTGGCCCACGAGATCTGAAAAGTGGACTCATTTCGTTCACGGAGTAAACTTCGATTTCTCTGTTTTATTCACAGAACCCTTGAGCCAAATTGTGTATGCATTTGCATTTTGATGTGTTAAGTTATGATGCAAATTATGTGTTATGCTTGGATGATAAATGACATTAAATGTGTTTAATGGGATGGTGTATTGAATTATGAGATGTGTATCGAAATTGTGAATGCTATGATTCATTGTTGGTCTATAAGGATATTTGCATATGTTTGATTGTGTGGCTCATTGCCAATGGCTATAAGGATATTTGCATATGTTTGATTGTGTAGCTCAACCCTCAATTTTCCTCCTCAGGTGCAGATCGAGAAGATCAGTGATCCTTGCAAGGCATTCGGATACTTCAAGATAGCTAGGAGTCTTTTGTATTAAGTTAGTAACATTTGACTAGCTTTATAGGCATATCAAACATGAGCATCTTTTGTATTTTGTATTAAGTTAATGTATGTGTTGATATGTAAGTAAAGCTTGTTTAAACATTGATTTTGTTTTCAAATGAGAATGAGAATTGAGAAGTTCTTTTTGTATGATTATGTTTCTTTAAAGTTTGAGAATGATGGATGTGCTTATCCTTGGTTGAGATTTCCAATTGTAGCTAGTGGTAGAATAGATTGTTGAAATTGGAAAGCTTGTGTGTGATGAATCCTTTGGAGTTGAGATTCAATGATGTTTTTAGTAGTTAAATGGATTTGAAGTGGTTTTTGGCACTAGAAAGGTGGTATTGGAGAAGAGTATGAGGAAAGGAGATGTTAGGATGGGTTTAGGAACCTTTGGAGGGGTTTTGGAGGGTGAAAAATTCATTTTACCCGAAGGTTACATGGCCTGCCCGTGTAAAATCACACAGGTCATGTGTTTTCAACGCAGGAGCACTGTTACACTCGAAGGTTACACGACCTGCTCGTATTGGGTTACACAGCTTGTGTTTTGACCCTACAAAAGATAGAATTTCATTTTGGTATTTTCATGAAAATTGTAGATCTAGAAGTCTTCTTTCAAACCACCTAAAAACGAATTCAATCCGACACCTGTAGAGAGAGTTATGGCAATTGCGCCAAGGCATGTTCAATATGAGTAAGGTCATGAACATGTTGGATTCGTTTGGCAATAAGTTCTTCGTCCGACCTCCGATTGAGGTGATTCTTAAGGCGATAGATTACTGACGTGTATTGCTACCTTCCTAAAAGAATTTATAGCCTTTGGTGTTAAATTCAAAAAGTTTGATGGAAAGTAATTGAGGGGTTGGTTGGGAGAGCTTGATTGGGCCATGAACATACTTTGGATTTTTTAAGCATATCTTGAGCTATAGAGCTCCGAATGAGGTGGTTTTTGTTTCTATATAAACTAGAGACTAAGAGCTACTAGTCTGAAGAAGTCAATTGTGATTGTTGTGATTTCATTATATGGGCTCGCCTTTGTGGCTTGAGATGTTATGAGAATGGGGATGAAACGATGAGGGTTAAAAAGATTTCATTGAAAATAACCTTACAAGGAAACCCGCTTATGTTTCTTGTTTACGGTTCGATGGTTGGGCTTCGAAAAATGGGGCCTAACAATATTTACATAACTCCAATAGAAGAAGTCCACAGGGCCTAAGGGAGGTGTCAAGAAAGCAAAGAAGACTGCCTCGAAGGGAATTTGCTTCCATTGTGGCAAGGATGGCCACTGGAAGAGAAATTGTAAGGCCTATCTGGAGTCCTTGAAGTAGAAGAAGGCATCTGATGACTTTTAGACCTAATACATAATGATGTATGTAGTCCGATGTCTATACATATCAAAGGAGGTTTTGTAAACTTCATTACCTTTATCGATGATCATTCTCAATATGGGTATGTGTGTCTTAAGAGATACAAGTCTAAAGCCTTTGAAAGGTTCAAAGAATTCAAAAATGAAGTTGAGAAACAACTTAGGAGAAGTATTAAATTACTTCGATCGGTCCCAGTGGACTCCACCTTACACGTCACAACACAATGGTGTGGCTGAGAGGAGAAATCGAGCCTTATTAGATGTGGTGAGGTATGTGATGGGTTTAGTAAATTTACCAAAATCCTTTTGGGGTTATGCACTTGAAACTTTTGTTTATGTACTAAACAGAGTCCCATCTAAGTCAATTGATGTTGCTCCATATGAGATATGGACTAACAAGAAACCTTATCTTTCTCATATGAAAGTTTGGGGTTATCCTTCTTATGTAAAGTGGATTCAGTCAGATAAGCTTGAAGCTAAATCTGACAAGTGTCTGTTTGTAGGATATCCTAAGGAAACTATAGGATATCAATTTTACCATGTTTTGGAACAAAAGGTGTTTGTTTTAAAACATGTTGTCTTCTAGAGAAAGAGTTTCTTTTAAGAGAAGACAGTGGGAGCAAAATTGAACTTATGGAAGTTCAAAATGCTCAAACAGATGTAGGTCAACTGCTTGGACCCGAGTCATGAAGATGAAACAATAGTTCAATCTTCTTACATACAAGAAGTTCATAGGTCAGTTAGGATATGTCATGTTCACAAGAGATACGGATTTCTCATAAATGAATCTAACAATATATTGGTCATAGATGATGATGAGCCTCCTACCTATGAAGAGATTCAGAAGAGTTCAAAATCTGACAAATGGCTTCAAGCTATGAAATTTGAAATGGATTCCATGTATGAAAACCAAGTATGGACTTTGGTTGACCCACTTGAAGGGATAAAAAGAAAAAAAACTGACATAGAGGTTAATGTAGTTACCCATAAAGCTAGGCTTATAGCTAAAGGTTAGCTCAAAGGCAAGGTGTTGACTACGACGAAACATTTAGCCCAGTAGCTATGCTTAAATCCATTAGGATACTCCTAACCATTACCACTCATTATGATTATGAGATATGGAAAATGGATGTTAAGACAAATTTTCTTAATGGAAACCTAACCGAGGATATGTATATGGCACAACCTGATGGTTTCATATCCATGAATAGAGAAAAGGTATGCAAGCTTCAGAAATCCATTTATGGATTGAAGCAAGCATCTAGGAGTTGGAATATCTGATTTGATGAGACAATCAAAGATTTTGGTTTCTCACAAATTCTCGATGAGTTGTGTGTGTATAAGAAGGTTTGTGGGAGTGCAATCATGTTCCTTGTACTGTATGTAGATGAAATATTGCTAATAGGAAATGATGTCTCTACTTTGCAATAAGTTAAATGACTCCAAATCCTAGTCTAGATATGCACTGAATGGTGGTGCAATCAGTTGGAAAAGTTCCAAATAAGAGATGACTGTAGATTCGATGACAGAGGTAGAGTACATTGTAGCTTCAGAAGCGACAAAGGAAGTGGTTTTGATCAAGAAGTTCAACATGTAACTTGGTGTGGTTCCGAGCATCGCTGACCAAGTGTAGTTATATTATGACAACAACGGGGCTATAACGTAGACAAATGAATCGAGGTCTCATTAGAAGTCCAAACATGTACTTAGGCGCTACCATTTGATTAGAGAAATCAATGGTAGAAATGATGTCAAGATAGAGAGAGTTCCCACCGATTAGAATATAGCTGATCCGATGACTAAGTCTATTTCCCACAAGAGTTTTGTGTCACATGTACATGCCTATGGCATTAGATATCAAGGTGATTGGCTTTAGTGCAAGTGGGAGTTTGTTAGAGAAGTGCTCTAAAGGAAATCACCTTTAGCACTTATTGTACAAATCATTTTATGATTAATAAAGGTATTTTTCATTATTTCGATGTTCATATATTTATAGATTTGATGTTGATCTTAAATTGATTTAATGAAGCCCTTGAAATAAAACATGGCATGGAGGAAATCATGATAATGATATTCCTATCATGTGTAGTTATATTAGAATCAAAACTTTCCCTAGTCATAGGATTAATGAGATGGGATATCATTAATCTGGATAGACTAGCACATGTTATACCCTTTGATTGGATCAAGCAGTAGATCTCATAAGCTATAGACATGAGTTGTTTAGAGTTAACATATGGATGCTTACTAAGGGTAGTAAGTACATTGGATTGACCTATTATGAGACAGTCATTTGGATATTCTATTCCAGTGTCAATTATAGTCTCATCATAGCAATGGTGCAAGTATCCTTTGACTTGAGGTGCTTAAAGATATCTCAGATACTGATCCTGTGCTTTGAGTCCATTCATCGGTGCTTTTCAAGGGTCACTCATAAGGTGGTGATTGGGTATAGCTTGAGGTATTCGGAGGTAATTAAGTAGCCAATAAAGGATTCACCACTCTTGATAGAAGGAGATGATACCTACGACCTCTTGTTGAGGTCATTACTCGGGAGTTTCTGGCCAGAGCAGATATTTGTCATGAAGAGAGTCTTCAATGATACATAGAGTAACGAGATCCTTAGGATAAGATCTAATATCACTTGGACTAGATGTGACGTAGTCAGTCTAGTGGGAGTTGACACTTTCACCATACTCTAAACCAAGTGGGGTAAAAATGGTGAATGGATTAATTGCATTGCGACATTGTGTATTGAAGGGTTTGCAGTCAAACCACTGACTTTCCGATGGGTCACACACATAGGAGATCCAAAGGATGAGTAAAATGGACTTGAATTGTGATTAAAGATATGAGAGAGTGTTTCGGGATTGTATCGTGATGTGATCGTGGTAGAAAATGTTGCATGGAATAGATTAGAAACAAGTGTTGTTGGCTGCTAATTTGACCATTAACTTCCCAAAACTTCCATTGATGCTTGCTATTTATGGTCATTAACTTCCCAAAACTTCCATTAATACATGGTATTCATGGTCATTAACTTCCATAACTTCCCTTAATGCATGCTATTTATGGTCATTAACTTCCCAAAACTTCCATTAATGCATGGTATTCATGGTCATTAACTTCCAAAACTTCCATTAATGCATGCATCTTGTGTAAGACACAAGTAAATAAAGATTATTTTTGTGCATCTTGTGTAAGACACAAGTAAGAAAGAAAGGTTCTTTCTTACACACACTCTTTTTCTCTCTAACTCTCATAAGAGTTCTTGTCTTTGCTAGCATAAAGAAAGAATTCTAGCTATCTTCTAGTGAGATTTCATCTTTCTATCTTTGCGTGAACTTTCATTAGAGATGGTCTATATTGATCGTTATTGTTTAAGACAACCCAACGTGGAGAAGATTAAAGAATGAAGGAGATTGTTAAAAGGTAGGTAAACATCTTACATTTCATGTTTTTGTTTTCTATATCTATATGTATGAGTTTTCTATATCTACAAGTGAGGCAAGAGGAGCAAGAGGAACAAGAGGAAAGACATTCCTAAGCAAGTTTATAAGCAAGGAACTCAAAGTGGGTACACGTTTATAATAAAGTAAATAAGCCACTCATTGTTTTCTTCAAATCAAGAAAGATTTAATGATTTAAATTGCATCATCAATGTTGTTTTAATTGCTTTTTGAATGTTGTTTATCTATATGTACTAAGCTTTTGGAGTGATGTACAGACAGTAACCAATGACAGTTGTGTAAATTTCTGACTTTGATGAAATGTAATGAGGAAAAATTTTAGTTTTAATCCTAGAGTTTGTGTGTGTGTTCTTTTTTTGTAATTATATAAAATAAAGATTTATTTTAAAGTCAGTAAATTCAAGTAACAGGTTTGTATCTTTTGATCGAGTAAATGCTAGTGAAATTTTCTCAAGACTCCTGAATATGAAGGGAACTTGACAAGAAAACTCTGGTGATGGACTGGCTATGTTCATTATTTTGAACATTATTTTGAATTAGACGCAAATTAATGTATGACATTATTTTGAATTAAAGAAAAGGCTTTATTTATCTTTATGTATTAATTTAATTAATATTTTATGTTTTAATACTAAAGACAAAATTCTTGGAATAATTACTGTGTAATTAAAATTATAATAAGATTATAATTATGATATTCAATTTACACTTATGTATTATTCCTAAATGTTCCTAGTTGTAGTTTTATCAAGATTAGATATTGTTCAAACTGTAAAACTAACATACATTATGTTTCTTTCTTATGAAAAAAATAATTGATCTCATAAATTAAAGTATAGAGATCCTTAAACTAATATGTGGAAGATTATTAGAGAATAAGTCACTGAACTGAACCGATTATGAGAATTCCGGATGGAATATTACTTATGTGTCTATAGATTGTCTCATAATGATAGTTGTATAATTGACCCTCAGACTTGAGATTACCAAGGTATCTAGTGTGGGAATTACTGTGTTTTGATGCTACTTATGAATCTTCTTCGGATAATTCAGTCGGTAGTAATTGGATACAATATGAATCATATGTAGATAGTTGAGTAAGTCAATATAGGATTCGTCACTCTTAAGTAATTAGAGAGAATATTATATTGTTCTTGATTAGTAATGATTTATAGAATTCCAGAATATATTGATATTTGAAAAGGAGTTTTCAAATTTCAATTATAAATCAATTACTAATTAACAAGAATGAACATAATTGGATTATAAGATTAGACACTATATCTATACTCTGTCCAATTAGAATATTGAATGACGAAAGGATTAAATCATACATTATAGCCATGCATGGACAGGTTAAGTCCATCACTTTGACATTTCTGATATTTGGGTAATCATGACATATTGCTAGACGTCAATCATGATTTATGATTATGAATTATTTAATTAAATAATTAAAGATAAATTAAAAGAAGTTTTAATTTATCCAATTCTAATTGTGAATTTGAATTATAATTTATAATCATTGCCAATTTATTAGGGACCTAATGGGTCACACATCAAAGAGCAATTTGTGAAAGAAAAATTAATTTAATTAAATTGGATTTAATTATAAAGTTTAAGAAACTTTGGGGATCAAATATGATACTTTTTAGTTTATTAAAATTAAATTAATTATAATTAGAATTTGATTTAATTATAATTAAAGAGATTTAATGTTAATAAAAGACTCTTGTGATTTTTTCTATTTAAAGGGAAGAGCTTTTTAGAAGCTAGCACTTTTGTCTTCTTCCACTCAAATCAGTTTAAGAATTGCTCTGTAGATATCATCAGTGGCTAGATACTTGAACAACTCGTGATTGATCAATCGGTAAAAGTTTCAAAGATTTTTCAACAGAAAAGCGAACAAGGTATGATTTCTAAATCATTTTATGTTTTATTCAATTTTATTCAATTATCAGGATCCGCTCAGAATCTGTAAAATTTTTTCTTTTCCGTTGCATCCGTGATTTGATCACAGTCGGATTCCAACATAATCATCTAATTCTTTTACAATATAATTTTTCTTTTAAAAGCCAGTCAATGTGTAGAGATCACAACTTATGAAGGCGGGTTGGATTTTATTGGCTCTTAAGTATCACAATTAGGAACTAAAGGGATCATAATTCTTCCATCCATTTCATAATGATCTGAAACATTTGATCTCATGCTCACATCTTATGAACAGTTTGATTATTCGAAAGCTAAAGGTGGACCCTAATTTCTCGTCTTCATTTCATCTTTAGCGACGTTTAATTACTTGCTCACATCCACATGCTGAACTCCCATCTCTACAGTTTTCATAACAGGTTGTTCACTCCTACACGAAAACTATTATGCCAAATGCAAGAGGAAGATGGGCAGTGGTGGACTTTTTATTTATTGGAGTTTTTTTAACTGCTCCCTTCTCCCACTACAAACCTTTTTAACCCATAGATGTGGAGTCCGGAGAAGCAGTGGCTTCTTAAACTGCTGTGTAAAGGGAGATGAGAAGAGCCGTATTTTTGAGAAATTAAAATGCCATCAGGAAGGATGAAGAGGGAAGCGGGAAGGATGATGAAGAGGTAGACTGTTAAGTTAGGAAAATTGGGAAATTGATAGGGATTTAGGTTTTGTTAATTTAGGGCTTAGTTAATTAAATTTTATTGATGTAGTTAGTTTTATTTAGGGTAAATTAAAATTAAAAAATTATTATTTTATTATTTAATTTTAAATATTTTAAGAGAAGGATGGACCCTATAAAGTCATCGTGGTATATAAGTAACACTGAAAGGCCCATAAATGTATTGAAAAAAAAAACATTTATGCTGTATTATTGATTGATGAAATCATATTTTCGTTATATTTTTCGTTTGTATAAGGTTTAATTTTAATACTTTTAAAATGTTAAGATTCAATTTGAACATTATGAAATGTTAAGGTCTAATTTGTATGAAATCATATTTTTTGTTTGTATGGAGTTAGGGCTTGAGATAGTTGAAGCTTTTGGAGTCTTCAATAAGTAAATAATGAATAAAATTGTTAGAGTTGTAGATTTTTGAAATAAAGTTGATGAATTTATTGTCAATGCATGATCATAGCATTTACGTACATTTATATGCTTGAACGTTGTGTTAAGGGGATGAAAATTGTGAATATGGTGTCATTTGGTTTTTAATGGATTATTAGTGATCAAAGGTTGTGGAAATGGTTCTTGGAGTTGACGTAGCAACGAAACGATGTATAGGATTAGCGTAGAGAAGTAGACATGGAAAGGTGATATACACTATTTCTTCACTATGCATGTATAAATATATAGGTGTTCATACGTGAGTTGATGAAAACCTAGAGATGTTCAAGAAAAAAGGATTTTGAGTTGAGGAGTATACATAGTATCGTCTTAGGTTGACTTTTGCTTCATCTTAAGATGATCATCAGTATTGTCTTAGGTTGATTTCTGCTTCGTCTTAAGTTGATCATCTGTATCACCTTAGGTTGACTTCTGTTTCATCTTAAGTTGACCGTCTGTATTGTCTTAGGTTGACTTATTCTTCGTCTTAAGTTCACCATCTGTATCGTCTGTAGAGACGTGTCGTTTGCGATGACGTCATATCGTCTGTGATGATGTCACATCGTCTATAAGGATGTATCATCTGTAAAGATGTATCGTCTATAAAGACAAATCGTCTGTGATGACGTCATATCGTCTTAAGTTGACTTTAATTCGTTTGCTTTCCAATTCGTCTGCTTTTTGCTATCAACTGCTTTTTGCTTCGTCTGCTTTTTGATTTGTCTGCTTCTTGCTATCATCTATTTTTTTTCGTCTGCTTTCTGCTTCGTCTGCTTCCTGCTTCATCTGCCTCTTTACTTCATCTGCTTCTTGCTATCGTTTGCTTTTTGTTTCGTCTGCTTTTTGCTTATGTAACCGAAACTTCTTCTGTACACTATTCGTCTGATGCTATCATCTGGTCCATTTGGACCCTTCAGATGATAGAATTTGTCTTCTAGGTCTTCATGAAAGGTTATAGCATTTGGGATGGATTCGAAAAAGGATTAATCTAATCAAAGTAAGGGTATCGGTTGGAAGAGCATGAACTGGATATTTTACTGAACATGCTGTATTTTGATTATATTTGAACCTGTAGGATTCCAAATGAGATTATTTTTAATTTGGAGTAAACTACAGAAATAGGACTACAAATCATGTGAAAAAGTCGAATTGTGATTCAGTCTCTAAGATATTCAAATTTTGGATAGAAGATGTGCATAGTACACTATTTTTTTTATATGAACAACGCGATAATGTTTGAGGCATATCTTCCAAATTACTGAACCGAATTGAATGATTTTGGTGCCAATAGAAACTTAAGACAATGGAGAATAACTTTTTTTTTCCCCTTATGAGATTTAGCATGCAAAGTTGACCCCTAGGTGTATTAGAAGAAAAATTTGAAGTGGTCAATGAAGTTATGAAATGGTTTTAACATTGGTTTATTATGGTCCAAATTATAAGTACACATAGTATTAATGAGGGCTTTGATATCTGAATGACTTGTTGATAAGGATCGCAATAAGGTACCCCGAAATTGTCATTAAATATGCATTGTGCATATTTTATAAGTACATGTGCATTAAGGAATATTTGTACATTTATGCAAAAATGTGATATTTGTACATGTATTTTGTATGATATAGAGGAACTCATTGGACGCTAGTCGGACATTGTCGGACCATCCAAGCAATAGCATTTTGAAGCGTACTATAAGTCAACCTAAATGATTTCCTAGGATTGATTTGATTTAAATTGATTTGATTTGATTAACTTCTAATATTACTAAGCTGTTGTGAATTATTTCTGAATTCCAGACTTAAAGTCCGAGGTGTTTATTAGTTGGGCATGTATTGGAAGTGCTTTGATGTGATATGAATTTCTGAATTACATTTGATTCTCAATGAAAGTGGAATGCCAGACTTAGGTCTAATGATTATGAGCTTTGTTTGAGCATCATATGTGATTGCGATATATGACATATATGTATTTGATGCATTTCATAAAATGCATGATCAGATAAAGGCGTTGTGACTTGAGTTGTCATTATGAAGCGCTTTCACGTGAGTTGTCATTATGAAGCGCTTTCACATAG
Source organism: Erythroxylum guanchezii (assembly GCA_025629825.1). Classification (NCBI taxonomy): domain Eukaryota; kingdom Viridiplantae; phylum Streptophyta; class Magnoliopsida; order Malpighiales; family Erythroxylaceae; genus Erythroxylum; species Erythroxylum guanchezii. The sequence continues at coordinate 2,099 of JAOTAX010153388.1, read as the reverse complement.
AGCCTTGCTTTATGATTTCTGATTCTGCAAGTAGAGATATGCTTCGTGATTCTGTTTTGACTGAGCCCTATGGGCCAGTATTTGTATAAGTTTGTGATAAGCACTCGGTCATAACAACAAGAACGAATGTGAGTCTTATTCATATAGCATTCATACAAGATTGAAATTCAAGAATGTTTTGCAAAGCTGTATTCAATGACTATATGATATGCCTTGTTATGTGAGTATCTGAATAATAAATGCATGTTTAGAATGACTAATTGTGCGATATATGATCCGGTGAAATCATCAATGATGGTTCACTCATTGAGTTCACAAAACTCATCAAAAATTGCAATGTAGCTTTCCAGGTAAGAGACAGGAGACCTAGTGCTTTAGACAGGACTAAAAGGCCCCTTTTAGATTTCGTTATGGCTCAAAGGTCGGTCAGCTGAGATTTTTGGACAGATTAGTTAGATTGTACATATTTTCCTCATTTATGTAGTACTATTGTATTAGGATTTTGATGATGTATATATGGAAAATGGTGAAAGACACAATGTAGACTTTCGGTGTTGTGAAATGAAATGAGGAAAAAGTTGGTTTTAAAATATTATGATTTTCTTATGATGCTTTATAAGTGAGCTATGATTCCATGCTATATGAAGTGAATGTAGTGATCGATCGTAGCTCACCCTTATCGTAGGATATGTACTGAAATGACCTCCGGGCGTCTCGGTGCGTACCCTAAGGTAAGGGGGCGCTACACGTCACGACCCTGACGATTTACACTAGAAGAAGATAAAAGGTCTTAAATTTTCAAGCAAATAGTAACGATAAGTTATAGACGGTAACTTTTCAAGAGTAGGTATTAGAAGGAAATCCTCTCAAGTTTATAGAATACCTCTTACTTTAGAATATTTTTGAAATACTTTGAAACCGACGTGTTTAGTACTTTCAACCAAGACGATTCATCACTCTGTTCTGAGCTTCAAGTTCCTTCGTTTCCTATTCTTACTTTCATATATTAACATCGCTACCTTGAGCAAAATACATTTGTGTGTTTAGTTATTATTGTTACAGATCACAAATGAAGCAATCTCTTATCTATAGGAGACATGTTGATTTCATCTCCTTAAAGGAAAATCAGATGGACATTGAACCAGAAATTGAAGCGGTTGGCTGGAAAAATTTCTTTAAAGTTCGTGAAAAAGTCTATCTGAATGAGATATATGAGTTTTGGAAGAATGCAAAGGTGGTAGATGATACCTTAGTATCAATGGTAGATGGATTGTCATTTCTCGTGACACTAGATTCAATCAAGAAAGTCAATGGGTGTCCAAGTATTAAAGCAAAGCTATCTCTTGTGGATTACTTAAGGTTGTGTAGATAAAGCACACCTTAATCGACAACTATATGGAAGTAGTGACCCAAGAGCTAGGAAGGCGTCAACTCTTGTTCCGAAGGCTAGGGTTCTACATTCAATACTTCTTCATTGTGTTCTACCAAGATTAGGCTTGAAGGACGTTGTGACAACGATCGATAAACAATATCTGTTTCATCTACTCAATCAACAACCCATTAATCTTCCGTACTTAATTTTGAAGTACATGATGAAGTCAAAGGGAGATTCTAGCTCTTTACCGTATGGTATGCTGTTGACAAGGATTTGTTGAGGTTCTGGAATCGTTCTTGATAGAGATAACAGGATGAAAATGGATGTGAAAAGCATTATTAATGCCACCACTATTCACAGAATGGGATTAGAGTTTGAAGACGAGGCGGATACAGGTTCTAAGCAGAAAGCAAGATCTGAGGGGGAGAATATAGTAAGACAGAGCAGAAGTAAACGTGTTACACCTGTAAGGAAAACAAAACCTTGACTGATAGGAAGAACATCCATAGAAGAAAAGAATGAGAAATTGTAGCGCCCCCTTACCGTAGGGTACACACCGGGATACCAGCAGGTTATTCCGGTACATATCCTACGATAAGGGTGAGCTACGTTCGATCACTACAAACACTTCACATGGCATCATAAAAAAAACATCAATGTAAAAATCACAATCTTTTTGAAACCAAAATTTCCTCATTTCATTTCATCAAAATCAAGGAGTTTA
>JAOTAX010153361.1:0-15088 GCA_025629825.1 Erythroxylum guanchezii | reverse complement strand
CAGCAGGCAGTGAAAAATTGAAGGACAGAGAGATTACATGATTACTAAAATAAAATTTTATAAAATAATTGCCTAACTTGAAAACATCATCGATGTATTAATTAAAATTTTATAATTAATTTCTCATCGATGAACACAATGCACGACGCTTTTGAATTTGCCTTCTCAAACAAGTCCCTCACTCTTGACGCTTCAACACCAACAAATAGCTCCACAACTCCGAAGCCGCACAAGAAAAGAACGGCACTCCCGCTTCTCTAGCAACAGCTCTCGCTAACAAACACCCTTTTTAAAGCTCCTAAATGAAAGATGACGCCCAGATCTGGAGAAGATGGAAAAAAGAGAGCTGATTTTGGTGCGATGGAGGCATCTGAGAAGAGAGAAGAGAGAAAAGAGAAGCGGTGCGATGGAGGCATTCTGAGAACTGTGAGAAGAGAGAAGAGAGCAGAGAAGACGAGATTTTAATCCAGTTTTAATCCGGTTATCAAATAATCAGTTCGTCAGAAAGAACCAGCCGGTTTTATATTCAAGGGTTATTAACTAAAACCGAACCGGACACATGGCCGGTTCAGACTATTTCCGGTCGAACCGGCCGGTTCGGTCTGGTTTTCAAACCCTTGGTTTTGAGCTGAAGCTGCCTCTTGTGCAGTTTACATATCTAATCACTCACCACATCAAGTATTAAGGATCGTATGTCAATAGAAGCATGGAGTGGACACAAGTCTAGCGTGAATCACTTGAGAGTGTCTGGGTGTATTGCTTACAAGCACATCCCACAACAAGAGAGAAGCAAGCTTGATGATAGAAGTGTCAAGCATGTCTTTGTTGGCTATGACACAAACTCAAGGGGCTATAAATTGTACAACCCAAGCAATGGCAAGGTAATGATGAGTTGCGATGTAGAATTCAATGAATATGGAGCATTGAATTGGGAAAGAAAAGAAAAAAGCAACTATGATTTAATTCCATACTTTGTTGGGGAAGAAGAAGAAGTCATGGCACCAACACAAGATGTAACTCCGTCTCCTTCACCCACTCCTAATAATCAAGGTGAAAACTTAAATGAAGGATCAAGAAGAATGAGAAGTTTTGATTATCTTTATGATGAAACCGAATAAGTAACTCCTGATTTGTATTGCCTCTTTGCGGACGGTGAGTTGTTAAGTTTTGAAGAAGCCACGAAAGACAAAAGATGGAAACAAAAAATCAAGGCGATTGAGAAGAACTAACAAATCTTCCCAAGGGTCATAAAGCCAAAATTTGAGTGATACATTCTTCTCTCTAATTCACCCTTCTACCTTCCAACAAAAGCACTGCTCCCTTATATGCACCTTTAACAGCATAAAGGCATCACAAAATTTAAATTTAAGGAAAATTAGACTTTTCCCATAGTTTAAATAACTTTTTAATTTTAATAATTTTTAATTTTAATTTTTTAAAACCTTTTTTAGGATTTTCTTTTAAAATAACTACTAAATACATGTGGCATGAATGACATACGTCGATCAACCAAATATTGTTAACAATACTATTCAATCCAACTCTTAAATTCAACTTAAATAAATAATTTATTTTAATTATTAATTCGATTTTAGTTAAAAATTGAGTTGAATTGTCATGTCAATAATGTTTCATTGGTCCATATGTGATATTTATGTTATATGTATTTTGTCATTATCTCTTAACAATAGATTAAGAGAATATATTTTGTTGGAAATTAAATATCATGCAGAGTTTTTCCAATAATTTTAAAGATTAAAAATTAAAATTATTTAATTCGCATATAAATGTATTTTTTACCCTTAAATCTTAGCAGAGAAATCTATGTACACCTTTTGATAATTCTTTTTTATAATTTGATGACTTTGATTTGTGGTACATAAAACAAATAAAGAGTTTTCTTCAATAATTTTAAAGAAAAAATTAAAGTTATTTAAATTATAAAAGAATTTTGTACATGTCTTTTATACTTAAATTTAAACCTTGATGAAGAAAATATATGCCCACCTTTTGATAACTTTGTTTTTATAATTTAATGACTTTGATTTGATTCATATCATGTGTGATCTATCATTATTTTTTAACAAAAATTTAGGCAAAGGAATCATTTAAAATTAAAAAATTAAGATTAAAAGTTAAAATTACTTAAATCATGTAAGAATTTGTGTCTTTTACCCTTAAATTTAAATCTTGATGAAGAAAATTTATGTCCATATTTTGATAAATTTTTTTAATAATTTGATGACTTTGATTTGGTCTAAGTATGATATTTATATCACATCACAACAACAAAGTAGCCTTTTGGTTATGTTTTTTTTTTTTTTTTGGCTAAGATTTGAAAATTGTAGCTAAAAGTCACCCTTTGGCTATAATTTTCCAAAATCCTAGCCTATTGTAATAAAAACGTTGATGAGCGAGATTTCAAAAACTAATGGCGATGTTTAGGATAGGCTACATTTTATATTCATAGTTAATAAGCTATGGCAACATTTTTTAACTGTGTGCTCAGTTTCGTAAACTTTCTTAACTGTGTTCTCAGTTTCGTAGCTAAATGTTTTTAGCTATGAAATAAAAATATTTGGCTACACTTTTTAACTCTAAACTTATTTTCGTAGTGAAATGTTTATTTCACAACTAAAACGCACAGATTCCATAATATCAACTACGAAAATAGATTTCGTAGTTAAAAAGATTTGGCTACGAAATGAAATTGTTTTTGTAGCTAAAAGACAGATTTTATAATTCCAACTACGAAAATAGATTTCTTAGTTAAAAACATTTGCCTACGAAAATATAATCGTATAGCTACAAAATAATTTTCGTAGCTAAAAAACAGATATTCCATAATTTCCTAAAAGACAAATATTCCATAATTTCATATATGAAAATAGACTTCATAGCTAAAAGACACAAATTAAAGAACTTCAGCTACGAAAATAGATTTTGTAGCTAAAAATATTTGGCTATGAAAAAATATTCGTAGCCAAATGTTTTTAACTACGAAAATAAAAGTTACAAATTCCATAATTTCAGCTACAAAAATTGATTTTGTGGTTAAAAACATTTGACTACAAAATTATAATTGTAACCAAAAGAGAAGAACAAAAGCAATAAAAATGGCATCGTTTTTGTTAGAAACCAATCGTGATCGAATCACGGGCACAGCGGAAATTAAAAAAATTACAGTTTCTAAGCGAATCCTAATAATTGATTAATTTGATAAAAACATAAATCATAAAGTAAGAAATCATACCTAAATGCTTTTCCTGTTGAAATCCTTTGAAAGTTTTTCTAATTTGTCAACCACTAGTTCTTCACTTGTTCAGCCTTTGATGGTATCCATAGAGCAACTTCTTAACACTTTGAGGGAAATAAGTAGGAATGCTAGCTTCCTGATGCTTATTCCTATTTATAGAAAAATCATTAGGGTTTTTTGTAATTTTTATTAAAATTAAATTCCTTAATTGTAATTAAAGTTATACTCTAATTATAATTCATTTAATTCTAATAAAATCAAATATCTCATATTTGATCCCTAAAGTTTCATAAACTTTATAATTAAGTTCAACTTAATTAAAATTAATTTTTCCTTTACAAACTATTCTTTAATGTGTAACCTATTAGGTTTCTAACATATTGGCAATAATTATAAATTATAATTTTAACTCACAATTAGAATCAGATAAATTAAAACTCATTTTAATTCATCTTTAATTCTACAATTAAATAATTTATAACCATAGATCAAGATTGACGTCTAGCAACATATCATGACCACCTAAATATCAGGAATGTCAAAGTGGTTTGACTTAACGTGTCTGTGTATGGTTATAATTTATAATTTAATCCTTTCGTCATCCAATGATCCAATTGGACAGAATATAGATACAACGTCTACTCTTTTCATCCAATCATATTCGTTCTTGCTAATTAGCAATTGATTTATAATTGAAATTTGAAAATGCCTTTTTAAATGTTAATTCACTCTGGCTAAAGAATTCCATAAGTCAGTACTAGTCAAGAATAGTAGAACATTCTCTCTAATTACTTTAGAGTAACAAATCCTTTATTGACTTACTTAACTATCTCCGTATAGTTCATACTGCATCCAATTACTACTGACTGAATTATCCTAGGACGATTCATAAATAGCATCAAAACACAGTAATTTCTACGCTAGATACCTTGGTAATCTTAAGTCTAAGGATCAATTATATAACCATTATTATGAGAAAATCTACAGATACAAAAGTAATATTCCATTTGGGATTCTCATAGTCAGGTTAATTCAATGACTTATTCTCTAATAATCACCTACATATTAGTTTAAGTATCTCCGTACTTTAATTTATGAGATCAATTACTTTCTTCATAAGAAAGAAACATAATGTGTGCTAGTTTACCATTTCAACAATATACTGCCTTGTTGAAACTACAACCAGGAATATTTAGAAACGATACATAAATGTAAATTGAATCTCACAATGATGATCTCATCATAATTTCAATTACATAGTAATTATTCTAGGATTTTACCTTTAGTATTAAACCGTCAAATGTAATTAATTTAATACATAAAGATTAAAAAATGCCTTTTCATTAATTAAATAATATTGTCATACATTAAATTGCAACCATTCGATTAGCTACAAGAGCATAAACTTTTGTTTACTAAAATAATGTCATTTTCTGCATATTGATAACCTTCATTTGATTAACTTATCTTCGTCTTCATCCTCCCATTCTAGCAGTTGTAGTGGTAGTCCGTTTTCATCTTCGCCTAGTGTGTTTGTCCGTCTTCGTCTGTACCAACCATTAAGGTACTCCCTTAAATTATAATGTTTTGTTCCCCCATGTCGTTTTTGCTACCTTTTTTTTTTTCTTAATGTCACTATTTATATTTGTATGCATCTTTCATAAGGTTTTGTTTTCGAAAACTAGGTGAGTTTTTGTTATGTGCTAAGAACTATGTGATTTTTGCCTAATTCTTAACTTTCATTGGGTATCTTCATTACTTCTTTGATTGGTCTGCATGTGTATTTGTCAGTTTTTGGGATAAAGGAATTGGTTTCGGATTTTTTGGGGGACTGAATGGCGAAAATAATTTGAGATGCAGCAGATGATGGGTTTGGCTACAAGTGAGGAGTTAAGACATTGATTTCGTATTTGTAAAGTTGAAAGTTTTCAACATTTTGATTGTTTGTGAAAGTCAAATTGATTGTCTTTCTTCTTGAAAATTTTGGAGAACTGTTGTAACTTTTATTGCCATAATGATAATTAATTAAAGTCCTCGAAACTTAGGGAGGACTTGTGAGTTTTCTTTAGCGATAAAAGTCAAAAGTTTTAGTTAATTATTCGAATGATACCAAAAGCCAAAAAATGGGATTAGGAAGTACTCCTTTCTTTATAGGAATAGCTAGTCTTCAATGTTACTTGTAATTGAAACAAACTAGTCCAAAGATTAGTTGACTGTTTCTTTTATGGAATGACGGGAGAAAGGTTTTGTTGTCCAAATAGTGATATTAGCCATCATTATTATAGGATGTGATTGGGAATAGGAGGTAGTTTTTAATATAGTTTGATTTTAAATTAAAACCGACTAGATGTAGAAGATACTATACCATAACATTTCCTTTTGGTGCATTTGTAGGTTGAAAATTATAGCACCCCACTCTCGCAAGACACGTACCTGACATCCTGAATAACATCTGGGTCCGTGTTCCGCGAGGGTGGCATGCTAGCACACTCAGTCAGTAAAATCTCATTATAATTTTTTTTTTCTTTTCCTTTTAAAACAATGCACACTTTTGCGAAAAATCAATAATCAAAATCGAAGGTTATTACATACTGAAATATTCAAATACATGGTACAAAAATTGCGGAATACATTCTTTCATACAAAAGTTTATGGAAATACTTATGCGGACGCGAACTGATCCTAACCTCTATCTCTTACTTGAATGTAGTGTCTATACTCCTGTTAGCCTAATAGGGTACTCTTTAAAGCCTGAAAAATAATTAAAAATTTTGGGTGAGCTTTGCGAACTCAATAAGTGACCATCATCGATAGCTCACTCAATTACATAACACATACAAGTCATAAAATCACATTCATTTCATATTCACTTCACACTTAGAAATCATTCAAACTATTCAAATCATACATATCGCATACATATACAACGCTCATGAGACTCATTTTTCATTTGTTACTTTGTTATGACTGAGTGCCTAAACCGTCCCGTATCTATTGTGGATACCGGGCTTATTAATAATTGTCCGTATCTATTATAGATATCGGGCTCAGTGATAACTGTCTCGTATCTGCTGGAGATACCGAGCTCATTTTATATAGTGAGCCTTTAGCTCTTAATCACTTTCTAAGCTTTAGGCTCTTTTTTACAGTCTGAGCATTAAGCTCTTTTTCGGTAGCTATTACGGGTACAACTGCCTTTATCTTTCATGCATTCATGTAATGAAATGCATCAATCACATTTTTATATTCTCATTCAATCACATTCGTATATCATCAGACCTTAGTCCGAAATTCAACATTAAAGTTGATAATCACATTTTCATTCATATACAAATGCACATTCAGAGCACATTTATCATCGGACTGGGGTTTGGCATTTAACAATCACATTATGTACACTTATTTCAATCAAATTCACATACAAGTAGCACTTTAATATCACATTTATGCATCAAGTCTTGGACCTTCATTGTTCGGCATCAACATAAGCAAATCGCATTCATGTCAATTATATTCACATTGCATAATAATCATAACCATAGGCATTCAATGCAGAAATTGAAATCCGAACAAACAATGAAATGACACCATCTAAGTCGGCTCACAGTGCGCTCCATATTAGCATTAGCTTCCATGATCTGGAAACGACTGATTGCGGACATTCATCCTGCACATCAAAATTACGCAATATACACATTGTACAGACATTAATAATTACACAGTTATAAGTATTTATTTATGTACAAATATAGAATATATACAATGCATGTTTATGACAATCCCGGGTATATTATCAAATTTCACATTTTATCACGTTCTCATTTTTAACATCATTTGCTTTCATAACAACTCATTTCTCATTCACTTTTACTAGACACACTTTACTCCTCTTCTTGAATCACAATTTTAATCATATGAACCACTTCATCTCCATTATACACATGTCTTTGGTACTTTAATACCGACAATTCACTCATTAACGTAATTCTAGCATTACAAGACCAAACAATTATCCAAACTCTCATTTCAGTCCTATATCACTTCCAAAAATCCATACCTTTGGGTTAATTTTTTGTGATCATTCTGATCAGTAAATGAAGTAATTTGGTAACACTTTCTTATAGAAAAGTGTTCCCTATTGTCTTAAGTTTCTAATGAAATCACAATCATTCAATTTGGTTCAGTACTTCAAAAGTTATATTCATAATAATTCGGACTATTCATAAGCTCAAACAGTAACCTGTACTCAACTTTGATTCAAAAATATGGAATTCTAGAGACAGAAATAAATTTCAACTCCTTCAAAAAAAATTGTAGCCTTATGTCTCTAGTTTAACCCAAATTAAAAATCATCTCATTTCGATAACTACATAATAAGTCATGCTTAAAATACCGAAGCATGTTCAATGAAAATGCTCCAGTTATCATTTTCTAGAACTCCTCATTAATTCCGTCCCAAATTCATCAATCAATCTCTCCCGAATGATTTCAGATGTTTATAATTATTGGTGAAGATGAGGATCAATGTGTTATGAGTCCAATGGTTGAAAGTCCCATGTCATTTGGAGGTCAAACGAAGGAGATATAGCCAAAATACTGAAAGATGTTCGTCAGCCTCCAACCTTCAAAGTTGCGATCGTCTGAAGACAATAGGGGTTGCGATCATCTGGAGACGATAGCAGGGCTGACACGTGGCGATCGTCTGAAGATGATAGCGGGCTGATACATAGCAATCATCTGAAGACTATAGCAGACTGACACGTGGCAACCGTCTAAAGACGATAGCCAAGGTTGACACGTGGCGATCGTCTAAAGACGTTAGCGAGCTGCGATCATCTTCAGACAATAGCAGGCTGCGATCAAAGTCAAGGTTGACACATGGCAATCGTCTGAACAACTCTCCCAGTCCACACCTTCTCTTCAAATCTCTATAACTTTCAATCCAGAACTCCAAAAATTGCAAACTTTATATCAATAAAAAGCTAAACGAAAGATCTACAACTTTCTCATCTCAAACCATCGTCTTATAACTATTCTCCAACTCTAAATTCATTCTTTTGTTCATTTATAAAAATATCCAAAATTTCACATAAAACGCATAAAAACAGAATATACACATATCAACTTTTCATAATTTTCTGCACTTTCCCTACACATGCCACCAGTGATTTTTCTAACTCAAAAATCATTTCAACAACATCTTATAATAAATTGATCATCAAATATGCAGAACACACATACGGCATACCAAAAATTTCCTCACTCACTTTTCAGTAAATGTATACCACTATTTCCTAACCATTTAAAAGTGAGCTAACGTGATGCATGCTTCATCTTATACAAAAATAAGGACCATAACAAGCTTACTTGTTTAAAGCTCAACATCTTCAAAATCACTTGAACTCTAGCTTTCCAATATCACAAGATCATCCACATTCTAAGGTTGTAGGGTTAGGTTTCTTATGGCAAAAGAAAGAGACAACAAAATGGGAGTAGCAATAGGTAAAGGAAAGCAAAGTGTAGCTTTGGTGAAGGTTTGGTGAAATAAGATCCGAAGAAGAAGAATAAGCTTCAAGAAGTAAGCCACCAAGAAGATATTTTAAGATAAGACAAAACAATGTCTTTGTCTTTTAAAGTTAAAAAGGACAGTAGTAAACTTTTTAAGATCAACTTTACATGTGATACTTGTCACTCATCCATCTCTTAAGGCTTTAATTTGTTCTCATCTAACTAGTCCAACCAACTCCAATATTTTTACTACAATTGTCTCCGCATTTTTAATATCATTTTCTTACAAATTCTAAAGTCATCAATAAAATTCTTTAATATCATTTGACTCTTATTGTTATTTCCATTTATCAATTTACTTGCCACTTGGCATTTTTTCTGGTCCAGTAATACTCAATGTTTTCGAAAATTTCCCCCAAAATTCACCAAAATTTCTAAATCAACAAACATTATCACCAAATATTCGAATTCAACAATTTATGCTCTTTAAATCAGTCCGCAGCACATACAATCCACAATTCGCATTGTAAACACATTTATGAACCAATTATACCCAGAGTATGCCAATAAATGCATGTACAGTCATTTTAATGTGTACAAAAATTCAAATATACGTGCGTGTATGCTAACTATATGCATAAGTATGAAAAATGCATTTTTTTCTTAATCTCTCATTGATCCCTCATATATCGTGCTTTCTAGTTCTAACTCTTAATATTGGATCGGGATGTTACAAAAATGCTCTCCATAAAGATCAGAGATGGTCAAATACAAAGACTATATGATCAGCGACAAGCGTAAGCCCCTTAGTACTAAACTTGTTGCTAATATTTTTGTAACAAGAGCGTTTATAATTTGTAAACTAGTCTCTTTATTTGTTTTGTTGTATATAAGAATTGTTAAAGTTGTCATTAATATCTTATATAGGAAGAATATTCTTTTTATTGGTATAATTTAATGATATTTATATAATTTTACTTTTTATATGCAACGCTCGATATTTTGAATAAACAATATTTTTATAGTATTTATTTTTATAATAAATTTACAATAAATATATATATCAATACATTATATACAAAATATATTGTTCAATAATATGGATTAAACATGTAACAAACAACATAATAGGCGATATTTTTTAGGCATTTGACTGCCTTTTTTGTAGCCAAATATAAATTTTGTTATAGTGCGTGTTATTTGTCATTACTTTTTAGGGAAGCTTTTTAGAATAAAATTTTTAAGAATTTTTAATAATAAAAAATAAAATTACTTAAATCATATAAAATTCTTATTTCTTTTATTTTAAATTTAAATTTTGATAAATATATATATGGACCTTTTGATAACTTCTTTTTGTATAATTTTTTTTCAAAAAGTAAAGGATTTCATTAAGAAGATATTATATACAAGTTATAGTACCCCAAAAGTTCTAGTATAATACAAAAGCTTAGGTACAAAGAAAAAAGTTCTTGATTTCCAATCTAATTCCTTGTGGTCTAGTATAGTGCCCATCTTCGCTTCTTATCTATTGTAAGGTTATCGGCGATACCTCTAGCTAGTAAGATTAGTCGGATTTGAAGGGTAATCTCCTGGAACACTAGTTCTTCTCTTTTGCTTTGTTGTTTAAAAACTAAGTAGTTACATTCTTTCCAGATGTGGTAAGTCATAGTGACCCAACTAACCTTAAGTGCTTTGTAATCTGCATGACTTTTCATCTCAAGTTTCACCAATCAGTTGATCGTTTCCTTCCATGTATCTAATGATTTGTTAATATTCAGCAGTGCTTGTAACCAACTCCATATCTTGTTTGTATAACTGCATTTAATCAAGATATGTTCCAGAATTTCCAACTTAATATTTCAAAATTCACACAACAACGAGTTAATGGGAAACTTGATTTTGTCCTGCTTAAGTAATCCACCATTTATTCCCATCCATCCGACAAAGGAGTATGCTGGCCGTATGTTCATATTTCACACAAGTTTCACCCATTGTACTCTTGGTTGTAGAATGTTATTATATTATTTGATAACTTTGATTTGAGGTACATAAAATAAATAAAGACAACAACTAATATCATAGCTAACAAAATTTATACTATTTAGTTTCACTTATATTTAAGAATACCCATCACACATATATTCAATTTAAATTTTAGAAAAACTTCATAAATATAGTTGTATATTACCTTGTCAGATATAATAAGTTTGATTTTGATTGTAAATAAATAATTATTTGGCAGGTTTAATTTTCATTTTATTTAAACAATTTTAATTAGATTAATTCAACACGGTGTGAGTTTCCATTTTATCGTTCACTTTTGTTGGTCTTATGAATCTGATGGAGCAGAAGTCTACTGAAGCACCTTTAGGAAACGTTTCAATCATTGTAATATAAGCATCTTTAGTATTAAGAGAAAAATAAGTTAAAGTACAATAATTTTTATGACTACAATTAAGTTGAGTAAATACACTTAATATAATAACGAAATTGGCTAGTGCAACAAAATTTAATAATTTCACCAACCTATCATCTAGCTATCCTCACACTTATATCAGTGATCATATGCAAATGTGAAATCCAATGAACAAAAAAAATACAAAATTTGGTTGGGCCAGAAGAGATAGTTTGGCATAAGAGACAAGAAATTGTCACATAACTGAGATGACTCACCCAGTACCAGCAATCACTGGCATATAACTGAAGAGGCTAGAGTGGGCACATCATTCTTGGCTATTAAACAAATCATTTTATCCTCATGTAAGACCTCTCCTCCAAATGAGGCCATTGGAATTGGGAAAACTTTGAGGGATGAAGAGACTACCTAGCATGAGAATAAAATCCTGTCAAGCTAGCCAAGCCGACTTGCCTGGAGAACACCCGAGAATGAATTGATAGGAGCTGCAGGCAAGTCATCCTTGGCTTGAAACAAGACTTTTATTTTCATGCTACATCTCTCTTCATTTCATCTTTGACTCCTGTGAAGATATTCACAGTTCTCCATTAACCCTCAACGAAGAATCAATAATGTGAAGACAGATTTAAGGATTCATGAAGTGCAGAAGTGTGTCTGAAAATCGAAGGAGAACGAGGAAAGACAATATGAAAAAGATTTTAAAAAAAGAAGCTAAGTCAAAAACGCAGAGTATTGAAGCATAAGTCAAGCACGTGAAAGGCATGTGATACATACCTCATAAATGAAGACACATTAAGATACAACTGCTTATATAAGACAAATAGGAGCTTTAGTTAGTAACATACACAAGAACACATTTCATTGTAATCAAAAGGTCTGAGAGTGATTTACAAAAGAATAGACTGAAGGTTTAAGAGTTGCTGGAGTACTTATTTGAGGGTACTAGAGAGAGTTTATAGACCTCTTGTAAGTGTTTTTGAAAACACTCAACCTCTTGTAACTTGCTCTTTTCTTGATACTAGTGGAACCACAAAAATGTGAGATCGTTGATGTAGATAGTATTTAAGCTATCGAACCAAGTAAATTATGTGTTCTTTAATTTTTTTCTACTCTTATTTTTCTACAAAATCAAATCAAATTCATCAGTCTTTGTGATAAAAGACAACAGAAGAATATAAAGATCCTAACATTAGTGGTATCAGAGCCTATCTACAACTTTTTGTGCAATTCTTGGCTATTCAAGCATCAAGGTTTATCAAGAATTCTATAAGAATATTTCCTTTCTTGTCTTTTTAAAATACATTTAAAAATGGTAGAAAAAGAAATGGATATCTTCACTAGTAAGGAAGACTTTACAATCTGGAAACTTTAGATGCAAGCTTTACTTAAGTCTTATAAATGTTATGGTGCTATTGAAGAACAGTATGATATAGAAACTGACCCTATCAAGAGACTCAAGATGCAAAGACTTGCACATGGCAATTTAATGCTTCACTTATCACCGGTTGTGATAAGAAAAGTGCATAATTGTAATACTGCACAGAAACTTTGGTGAAAACTTGATGAACTATATGCTAAAAGATGTCTGCCTAACAAGATGACATTTTACATAATCTTGCTAATTACAAAATGAACACTATTATTTCTCTTTATGATAATCTAGATTATTTCTTTAATTTGGTGCAAGATTTAGAAGCTACAGGTGAAGGATCTTAGAAGAACATCAAGTCGTAGTCATTCCAAAAGCTTTACCATCTGAGTTCAATGTTTTCAAGAAGTTAATCAAGCATGCTAGTGGAGAATCCCTCACTGTAAAGAAGGTGCTGGACTCACTAATGGAAGAAATAATGGACATTAATCCCTTCAAGAAGGAACCAGAGGTG
This sequence comes from Erythroxylum guanchezii, assembly GCA_025629825.1. Lineage (NCBI taxonomy): Eukaryota > Viridiplantae > Streptophyta > Magnoliopsida > Malpighiales > Erythroxylaceae > Erythroxylum > Erythroxylum guanchezii. Next base: position 2,022 of record JAOTAX010153361.1, on the reverse strand, counting down.
ATGTTCATTGAAAATAATCAAGACAAGAAGTCACTGAAAAGAATAGCAAGAAAGGAAATTGGCAGAAAGGGAAAGGCAAGGATAACTGCACCAAAGAAGGTGACGAAAAGAAGAAAAAGGCTAAAGGCAAGAAGTGCTTCTACTGTGACAAGGTGGGGTATGTTGCAAGAGATTGCAGAAAGAAGAAAAGAGACAAGGTTGCACAAAGTGGAGATGCTAAAAATGTAGAGAAACCTGAAGACTCCAGTGGTGATGAGATATTAGCTGTCAATGAAGAGAGTGGAGATCTCAGTAGAGAGTGGACTTTGGATGCACCATGCATGTTACTCCTCACAGAGATTGGTTCACAACATTTGAACCAGTCACTGCCAAAGTAAAGATGGCAGATTCTAGGTAGCAAAAGGTCGAAGAGATTAGGAATGTCTCTATCAACATGTTTGATGGAAGAGGAGAACATTAGCCAATGTCAGATTTGTGCCTGGAGTAAGGAGGAATCTCATTTCTAAAAGTATGTTTGACAAACAAGACTTTCAGATAAGATCCAATGATGGACTTAGAGAAATCTTAAAGAATGGTAGAGTGATCATAAGAGGAGTTGAAAGAGGTGGGCTATATTATAGGCACTATCAAAGTGAACCTAGCTACAGAAAATGTAGAGCTTGATTCAACTAAACAATGGCACTCAAGATTGGGTCATGCAAGGAACAAGAGTTTGTTGCATCTTTCGAAACATGGACTGATTCCAGAAAAAGACATAAAGAAGTTGGAATTATGTGAGTCAAGTGTGCTGGGAAAGAATCACAGAACCAGTTTCCAAAAGGGAGCAAAGAGGGCTGAAGAGATCATGGAATATGCTCACAATGATCTCTAGGGACCAGCTCAAGTATCCACTGCAGGAGGGAACTAATTTTTCATGTCCATTATAGATGATAACTCTAGGAAATGATAAGTCTATCCTATGAAGAGGAAAGATGAAGCATTAGAAATCTTCATCATGTGGCATACACTAATGGAAAATCATACTAAAAAGAAGTTGGGATGCGTAAGAACAGATAATGGACTAGAATACTGCAATAAGGAATTTGAAGACTACTGCAATAAGAAAGGCATTCTAAGGCATAAGACAATTAGAGCAACACCTCAACAGAATGGTGTAACTGAGAGGCTCAACAGAACACTTCTAGAAAAGACCAGGTGTATGCTACTATCATCAGGTTGTTCACAACCTTTATGGAGACAAGCAATTAAGACCGTAGCCTACCTAGTGAATAGGTTACCTACCTTTGCTAATGAGTATAAAACTCCACAATAAGTATGGAATGGGAAGAAACCTAATTTGACTCACGTAAGAACCTTCGGATGTACTGCATATGCACATCAAAAGGAAGGTAAGCTAGAACCTAGAGCAGTGAAGGGAGTATTTCTATGCTACCCAAAAGGAGTCAAAGGTTACAAGATCCTACCACTTTAACAGGGAGGTTTCAAAACTATTATTAGCAGGGATGTGATCTTTCAGGAAAATGAGTTTCCTTTGTTGTGCAAAAAATCTCTAAATTATGACCTGCAAAAGGAAGTTCAGAAGCAACTTAGATCACCAAGTAATTCAGTCCCCTTCTACTTGCCACTAGAAACAAAAAAGAAGAAAGAGGGACACAATATCATGATGAGGAACCTATGCAAAGCCCTATTCATCATGAACAAGGGACTAAAGAAACAGAAGGTGAAAGTGAGGAAAGAGCACCACACATAGCTGTTGATAACTCTCATGAAGCCCTACAATACTATTAGCCCATTAGAGATAGGCAACCAAGACAAAGAATTCTGATCGATTGTTTCTGCAAGTGCACAGAATCGTCCTAGTACCCGCACAGTGAGTATTTTAAAGTCGTCTCCCTCAAGGACCAATTCATTCACCAGTCAATTTAAACCTAATTAATCATATGATACCGACAGAAAATTGTAAAAATGATTGAAGTTGGTTGTTCAATTAAATTGCAAGGAATAACAAAGCAATCAGGTAAA
>JAOTAX010153336.1:0-15090 GCA_025629825.1 Erythroxylum guanchezii | reverse complement strand
TTAGGGACTATTTTATAAATTTAAAAAATATCCCGAAACGGTACCCGGTATCGACCGGTACCGGTACAGTTCCGTTCCAGAGCCCAATCCGGTACCAAGTCCGGTACGGTATTCATAACATTGTTCCATACACCTAGAAGGGAAGGCCTATTTATGGTTTTAGGGCTGGATTAAACAAGAAGGGTCAATTCAATAGGAAGCGTTTACAGAGGCAGTGAACGTAGGTTTCACTCTAGAGAGCTGGTTGATATCGTAGAAGAATTTAATAAACTCAAGAAATGGGGTTCAGTTGAAGCATATTAAGAGCAATTTGAAGACCTTCATTCAACTATGCTATAAGCCAACTCTACTTATTTTATTTTAAGTTTTCTCAGTAGCCTTTCTAACAAATCGAGGCCTATAGTCAAAATGTTCAGACTTCAATCATTGGCTGAGGCATTTGAAAAAGTCAGACTATAGGAAGTATCAGTAGAAGCTCTGTTATACAAAAAAAAAAGGGATAGCTATTGTTTTCGAGTTCATCATTAGGTAATAGGTTCACAACAACACCAAAGGGAGCCACTACTGACCTGAAACCCTGCTATACCACAAGTTAGAACCAAAAAAGAGAGTCTGGAGCATGTTTTTGTTCTAGGGAAAGGTACTTTCCAAGACATGTATGCCAAAATAGACAATTCCATTGTATTGTTTCTCAGGATGCATAGATGAGCTTTAAGGGCTAAACCACAATGATGATCATTAACCACCACAGGTAACTAGTGAAGGAAACAACTCTGAACTAGAATTGGGAGCCCAAAAGGAACCTATAGCCATTTCGTTGCATGTTTTGAAAGCATAGTGGAATTCAATACCATTAGAATTTGGGGGTTGGCTTAGGGAAGACCCTTATTAATTTTGGTAAATAGTGGAAGTACCCGTAGCTTTTTGGACTCTTAATTAGCTAAAAGATTACATTTACCGCTGCAAGCTATGAATTCTCTTATAGTGACTGTTAGGGTCAATTGGAAAAAAAACGCTTTAACCCTACCCTCTTCAATTTTACAAATCTGTTATTGTCTTTCAAGCATGATGGGCACAAGGTAGTGTTAAAGTGAGTAACAAAAGAGGACCAAGCTGGTTTGGGCTCCATCACTTATAAGGAACTCTACTTCTTCGTTAAGAATGATAGTGCAGCTTAACTGTTTGTAATATGGCCAACTGCTAATGTCTTCCCTCAACAACAACCTGGTAACCACTTTCCTGAGCTTAAATTTGTATTAACTGAGTTATAGGAACTATTTGCTTCACCTACAGTATTACCTCCCCTACGTTCTTATGATCATAAAATCCCTCTCAAACCTGTTTCCTAACTAGTGAACCTAAAGCCATATCGTTATCCACTTTTTCAAAAGGAAGAGATTAAGAAACTGGTTAGAGAAATGCTGCACTTTGGGGTTATTCAACCTAGCCACAACCTTTTTGCTTCACCAGTGCTCGTAGTCAAGAAGAAAGAATGTTCATGACATTTTTGTGTTGATTATCGCCAACTCAATTTAATAACCATCAAAGACAAATGCCCCATTCCTCACATGGAGGGCCTATTTGATGAATTATATGATGCTCATTATTTTTCCAAGCTGGACCTAGGAGTTGGTCATCTCCAAATATGAATGCATGAAGATAACATACCAAAGACAACGTTCAGGACTCACTTGTGCCACTATGAGTTCTGAGTGATGCCTTAGCTTCACCAGTGCCCCAATAACCTTTCAATCACTAATGAATAATGTATTTGAACCGTATTTGAGAAAATTTATTTTAGGTTTATTTTTGGCATGCTAATTTATAGTAGATCTTTTAGCAAGCACTTGGAACATTTGAGGATGGTCTTTCGGCTACTAAAAGATCACCAGTTATTCCTCAAGTTCTCTAAATATTCCTTTGCAAAGACTAAAATTGAGTATCTCGGCCATACTATTTCATATGAAGGAGTCCAGACATTTACCACCGTCAAGGAGTTGAAGGGGTTTCTTAGTCACATAAGCTATTATAGATGCTTCGTAAAGGATTATGGTGCTATCAACAGGCCTCTCACAAACTTGTTAAGGAAATATGCCTTCCTATGGTCTTCCTTGGCACAAGCAACTTTTTAATTAAGGCACTCAAGTTTGCTATGTGCTCAACTCCTGTTCTCATCCTACCAGATTTCTCAAAGTCATTTATCCTTGAAACGGATGTGAGTGATACTACCATCGGTGTTGTGCTCATGCAAGGGCATCATCCAATTGCTTATCTAAGCAAGGCCTTAAGTAGCAGGAATCAGGAGCTATCAATTTATGATAAGGAACTCCTCGTTATCCTACTTGTTGTTGATCATTGGAGACATTATTTTAAAGGAAGCTCTTTTATTATGAAAACTAATCATGATAGCTTGCATTTTCTACTACAAAAAAAAAAAAAGCTCCACACTCACTTACAAAAGAAAGGTCTCTCAAAGCTACTGGGGCAAGATTATTCTATAGTTTATCGCCAGGGTGTGGAGAACAAAGTCATTGAAGAACTATTGAGAAAAACTGTGCACTCAAATTGTTATGCCATTTCTCATCTTGTACCAGACTGGATAGAAAATTTGATTAGAAGCTACTGTGATGATGTTTGGGCCTAGGACTTCCTAGCACAAATGGTAATATCAGGGTCTTTCACTTAAGGGGACTACTCTCTAAGGCAGGGACTAATCAGATGTAATGGAAGAATTTATGTAGGTAACGCCAAAGATTTTAGACAATGGTTGATATAATTTAACATAGGTTAGCTTTAGGTGGTCATGCTAGTTCAGAGGGGACCTATCAATGTATTCTATTGGTCTAGAATGAAGAAATAAGTTTCTGAATGGGTAAGTAAATATACAGTGTAAGCCTAAGCAAGTTGCATATACTGGATTACTCCAACTAATAGCAATACCATCGCAGGCATAGGACCAAATCAATATGGACTTTATCGATGGGTTACCAAAATTTGGGTGCAAGGACCCTATTATGGTAATTATTGAAAAATTTACAAAGTATGGACATTTTCTTACATTGTCTCATCCATATACGACAAAGCAAGTTGCCCAACTCTTCCTTGACATCATTTATAAACTCCATAGACTCCCTTCTGCAATTATTACAGATAGAGATGCTCTCTTCACTAGCTCATTTTGGAAAGAATTATTCAGCGCTCTTGGGGCTCACCTACACATGAGTACAGCTTACCACCCACAATCCGACCATCAGACAGAAAGGTTGAATCATTACTTAAAAGCTTATCTAAGATGTATGGTTCATGACAACCCCAAGTCATGGAATTCATACCTATCCCTCGCTGAATGGTGGTACAACGCCAATTTCCATTCAACCCTTAAACTAACTCCATTTGAAGCCCTCTATAGCTACAAACCTACCCAAGTCCACCTAGCTATTGAAATAACCTCCCATACACCTTCTACTGTGACCTTTGTTGAAACATATTTGCGAGAGTGCTAGAATATACTGCTTATTTTGAGGGATCAGTTGTTTAAGGCACAAAATAGGATGAAAAAAAGGGTAGACAAATGATGCACTGAAAGGGAGTTCTCAGTAGGTGACATGGTCTATTTAAAATTGCAACCTTATAAGCAATTAACAGTGATGGCCCAACATTCTCTTAAGCTTTCTGTCTACTATTATAGACCCTTTGAGATCATTCAACGAGTTGGCACTGTTGCATACAAACTTACTCTTCCCTTACTACAAGGATCCATCTAGTATTTCATATTTCTAAACTAAAGCTTGCTCGTGGTGATGTTGTTTTCCCAGTCTCTCCTCTCCCAGACCTTGCTACTTTTTATGATACCACCACTGTCCTAGGATTGGTCATTAATAGTTGAGCGCTTAAAGTTAAAGGTATTGCCATCCCCCAAGTTTTGATTAAATGGAGGGGCAAGGAACTTTGTGTTTATTACAAAGTTGTTATTATGTTATAATGAGCTAGGAGAGAATTTATGAATCCTTATGTACACTGTTCTTAGATGTGAGGACGGTAGAAAAATACAATTAAAAATTTCCTTTCAAACCTGGTCTGTTACAAAGTGCATCCATGTGTTAGAAACCAATCAAAAGAGTGTAAGTGAGGTGTGAGGTAAGATGAGCTTCAGTGAGTAAGAGTGGTCATCAAGTGTGAGCATGGAGTGAAAGATGCCAAACAATTTGCAAATATAACTATAAATCTATATTGAACTTTATGCGGAAAAAAAAATCATAGATTTTACCTCCTAGCATTACTAACATTGTGTAGATGAAATTTCTGCCTTTTGTCACGCTAAGTTTTTTTAATCTCTTTAAGGTCATCTTAGATGATATATGTGTGTGAGCAGATGAGAATAGGGACCTTAGTGTCCTAAGCTATCTTTATATAGGCGAGTTTCCATCAAACTCACCGGATAACTTAGGAAACAACTATCTAAAATCATAGTAACGTTACCAATGCTCTGGTGAACGTTACCAAGCTTTAGTGTAACCGTTGGACCACTCTATCATACTTACATTCTCCCACTTGGTCTAACGATCAACTTGGTAATTGTAAATCAAGTCTTACTTTATAAGAAATAGAATACATGAATCATAGTGATAAGTTCTCTACTAAGTGAGGACTATCTTTTATGTATTACAATATATAATATTTCCTAACTTTATGATGACCTTTCTTTATGAGTAAACCCTACATTTACTCTGGGGCCAATTATATGATATTTCTCAAACAAATAATGTGCCCAAAAAATGAGAAAATAATAGAAAATTGGATTTCTTTAATGTAATGTACAATATATACAGGGATTGAATCTCATATTACAATGTGATCCTTGAATTTTACTAGAGACATGCCTTTTGTCAAGGGATCTGTAATCATCAATTTAGTACTAATTTGCTCAATAGCAACTTTCTTTTTCTTGACTTGTTAGATAATGGCTAAGTATTTGATATCAATGTGTTTAGTTCGACTCCCACTCTGTTGTTCTTAACTAAGAACACAACAATTACATTGTCATGATAAATCTTTATGGGTCAAGTAATGGTATCCACAACCTTAAGCCCAAATATGAAACTCTTTATATACGTATTACATAATGTAGCCTTAAAGCCGGACACAAATTCAGCTTGTGTAATAGAGGAAGTGGTCAAGGTTTGCTTGGCTCTCCTCCAAGATACAGCTCTGCCAGCTAGTGTGAAGATATAGCCTAATGTTGATTTTTGTAAATCAACTCAGCCAGCACAATCCACATCTATGTACCTAACTACTTCCAAATTGTCAATTTGACTACACATGAGTATGTAATTCTTGGTGCCTTGTAAATATCGCATCTTCTTTGTAGCAACTATCTAACGGGTTAGGCCTGAATTACTTCTATATCAACCTAGCATTCCTATAGCAAATGCAATGTCAAACCTCATGCAGACTTGAGCATACATTAGGCTCCATCAGTGGAAATATATGGAATATTTTCCATTCGTTCCCTTTCTAAGTCATTTTGCAAGCACTAGTCTAAATTGAACTTGTCACCCTTTAACAATAAGAGCCACACTTAGTGAACAATTCTTCATTTAGAATCTCTTTAAAACTTTGTTGATGTAGGTTTCTTAAGATAGTCCCAAAATCTTACAAAACCTATCTCGATGTATCTTAATGCCAACGATATAAAATGCATCACTCATATCTTTCATCTTAAAATTTTTAGTGAATAATTGCTTTATCTGATGTAGCATCCCCTTATCATTGGCTGCAAGCAAAATTTCGTCAACATATAGGACAAGGAAACAAATCTTACTCCCACTAACCTTTTAGTTATGCATTCATCCATAATATTCTCTTTGAAAATTGAATGATAAGATAACATCGTGAAATTGTAGGTGCTACTGTAGGGAGGCTTGTTTCAACCCATATAATGATTTCTTAAGCTTGCGACCCAATTGTTCATCACTACTAAAGGAGAAACCTTTATGTTTTTTCATATAGTCTTCTTCCTCTATATCACCATTGGGAAATGTCATTTTTAATCCATTTATTGTAACTCTAAACGGAAATATGCAACCAATGCTAAGATTATAAAAAGAGAATCCTTTTTACATATAAAAGAAAAGGTCTCTATGTAATTGATTCCCTCCTTTTGATTGAATCACATTGCTATGAATCTTGCCTTGTATCATTCAATAAAACTAGTATCCTTTAAACCTTTCATTATATCTAACAAAATATCAACTAATGGTCAATTTCTTCCCTTGTAGATTGTAAACTCTTATTTCAGATAGGCATCCCCAAACTGTACAGGTAGCAAACTTGGTTTCTTACCTTTAAATAATTTAAAAAACATTTTTTACACTGCCTTTGTTGGAACCTGATTTAATATATACACTACCGTCTTAAGAGCTTTAATCCATAAAGACCTAAGAGGCTTGGAGCTACTTAGCATGCTTTGTACCATGTTTAGTAAAGTTTGGTTTCTCCTTTTAGCCACTCCATTTTGGAATGGAGAACATGATATGGTATATTAGGCATCAATCTCATTTTGTTGAAGAAACTTTGCAAATAGACCAGGCACTTGTCCATCTTTAGTATATCTACCATGATATTCTCCACTTCTATCTAATCTCATGATTTTAATTTGCTTACCACATTGTTTCTCTACTTTTTCCTTGAAAGCTTTAAAGACTTCTAATGCTTGGTTATTATTATGAAGCAAGTAGAGATGCATATATTGTGAGTAATCATCTATAAATGAAATTATGTATTTGTGACCATATGAGTTTATATAAATGAGATTAAGTATTTATGACCATACGAGTCTATATCTAGATTACAAATATCCATATGTATGATCTCCAATATGACTGAACTTCTATGGACACCTTTCTTAGTCTTATTGGCCTGCTTTCCCTTTATGTAGTCTTTAAAAGTTTCAAAGTTAGTAAAATCTTAAATATTAAGTACTCCATCCTTTTCAAGTCTTTGATTCTCTCTATAGAGATATGTTCTAATTTGCAATGCCATAAAATAGAAGAAGCTTCATTAATAACACATCTTTTAATACCAACATATATATGTGTTGCATTATAACATCATTATTTTGTAAAAGAACATATAAAATTTTACCATTTCCAATAACATTTGATTTGAAACATAACTTTACAGATATGTCATAAAAAAGGAAAGAATATCTAAATGGTAAAAGCCCTGAAATAGAAATTAGATTCCTAAAAAAGTTTGAAATATAAAAAACTCTTTCTAACTTTAAAACATGCCCATTCTTTAGCATGACATTGCAATCTCCAATGGCCTCTGCATGTGAGCGAATCTTATTTCCAAAAAAGATGTATTACTCACTTCCCACTAGTTTCCTTAGGTCTTATAAGTCCTGTAACACATTTTTTATGTGAATTGTACAACCAAATTCAATCCACTATGTGTCATAAAAAATTTCAACAATATTGGATTCATAATAGGGAAATGAGATTTTAGTACCCTTAGGCTCAATTCATTTCTTGTACTTTTGCAATCCTTCTTCATTTTCCCTTTCTTTTTATAAAAATAACACTTAGATTCCTTTTTGATATTTAGTTAGGCAAGTATTTTGCCCTTCCCCTTCTATTTGACTTGACTAGATTCCTTTTTTATATTTGGTTAGCCAGTTTTTTTTCCCTTCCCCTTCTATTTGACTTGACTCTTGAGCTTTCTATGGATTTCCATATTTGCACTATTAACTTACCCCTTATTCTATCAACAACCTTCCTTCCTTTTTTTTACACATATAGCCATTAATTCACTGATTAATCGTTTTTCTTTATATGTATTATAAGATATTTTGAAGGGACTGTATGGCTATGGAAGTGTGTTCAGAATATAGTGCACAAGAATAGAATCTAATATCTCAACCTTAAGTATCCTCATCTAAGCCATAATGTCCTACATCTTTATAATGTGTTGGTGAAACCTTGGAGAGTAGTGAGCTTCATTAAGGAGAACTTCATTATTAGGGTTTTTGCAAGTGCCTTGTTCAAGGTTTCAAATTGCTGATCAATGGACTTGAGCATAGAAATGAAATCATTATATTAGTCAACAGATCCATAAACAACAACAAATATTTTTTTTTATGAACATGGTACTTAGCCAATTAGATCGTTACCATTTCATATATCAGGCTGCATCTATAAAACTATCGTTAGTAATCTTAGGTGTTTCCTCTTTCATAATAGCATAATCAATATCCAATCACCCTAACTGAAGGAGAATTCTCTACTTCCAAACTTTATAGTTCTCCTTGTTTAACTCGGGACATCAAAATTGATGTCAACAGTTTGAATTGCTATATTCATAAACATGCATGCTTAACAAACAAAATTTGAGGTTAACTATTTTAAACATATGTGTACTATAAAACATATCTACATAACATAAATCTAATGACATAAAAATTGCTTGTGGGCGACAATTTTTTATTGAACGAGATTTATGCAAACTTTATGATAAAACTATTAAAACAATTCTTTGTTCCTATAGGTAAATTAAGAGAGTTTTGACATTTTATCCTATCCAATTATTTTAATATAACAAAAATTCCTACGAGATAAAATTTATTATACTAAAATAATTAACTACAATTAAATGTCTCAACACCTTATGCGATGAAGTATATAAACACATAATTTTATATCATTAGAGTTACAAAGCCCTAATAATAATAAGATTAGTCACTAAAAACATTTTATCCAAAATTTATTCACAATAATGTATATAAAAATAACAGACACAATAACTATATAAATAAGAAAAAGTTTGGTAATAGGATTCATATAAATTATGAATGTGTCATATAAATTCATAAAGTTAAGAAATCAAACAATTCATAATAGAGACAAGTAAAAGGAAGTTCACAGTAAAAAGAGCTCATCAAGATTAAGGGAGACAAAATGAAAACAAAGTATCACTGACAAATAATCAGTTTCATCACAATGAAAAAAGATAATATTCTATTTTTGATTATCGATTTTTATGTGTCCCTTCGCAATTGGAGAAAGAAGTAGATGGATAAAGAGTACTCAATTAAAGAAGAGATTTAAGCCTCATGTATATCAAAGGAGACATTATTTATCTCAACAAACAAAAAAATTAATCATAATAATGATTAAATTATTAATTTGAGTTACTCTAATTATTTGAATAAAGATGAAAAGAAAAATTTGAACATGTCATAATATAAAGGAAAATGAATTGTATTAAAGATCAATAATCCTATATTGTTTGTTACATATATTGGCAAAACAATGGTTATCGCTTATTATGATCCTTTTTAGTTACAATTGCACAACATGTATCATGTTTTTAGGATGAAGAAGAATTTATTACATGTAACCCAACTTGGTGCAAACATGATATTATATGATGTTTAGACTGGATGATAGAAGATATATAAAAACTTGAAATTTCATTAACAAGTCAATCATGAAAGGACGATGCTGGTCTTATGTATTTAATATCAACAGAAACAATATATGTGGATAAGACAAGGAAGTATGGGACCATTGATTTGTGATATACACATTTGAGATATGTAGCTTCTTTAAAACTTAAGGTGATGATAAAGAATTTGCCAAGAAAATCTCTTGTCTAACTATAAGTTTAAAATGGCATCATATATGCTAGTTGTCGAAATGGTAAATGCATAAACCCCTTTACAATTTTCAAAGTTCAATTAAATGTGCCTCTTCAATTAGCCTATATAGAAATGTTTGATCAAATAAAGAAAGTATCAAACAGAATATATTATATGAATGCCTTCATTAATGAAATTTTAAGGTAAATCTATTTATTTTATGAAAAAATAAAAAGTCTAAGACAAATCCAAAAAATCAAGAATATAGTAAAAATTAAGATAGGATGAAGAATAAATTGCCTAAGCTAAGATAAAGAGGAGAGAATATACCCCTCATGCGTTCCAAAACTATCTGATATGTAATATTAAATGACAATTGACATCTTCCAACATATTATAACAAAATGTAGTTGCTAAAAGGAAAAATCGTCTTGTTGAAACATGAAGTAATATGCTTCATGCTAAAAATGTGCGATTCAAGCAAAGTATATAAAGACGGTACTCATATAACTAGTAAGTTACCACAAGTAAAACTTGGATCCATTTTGCTATATGAGAAGTTATGGAAGATCAAGTCTATAAAAGTTATTTTTTGTGTTTTAAATGTTTAAGTTATGAATTTGTTCTAGATCAACTACAGAGCAAGTTTGAGAATAAGATACTTTTTTGCATATTTTTAAGCTACAATAACAAATAAAATGTTAAAGAGGTCGTGATCTAATATCAAAATATTACAATGTAACCACGATAAGTAGTTCTCTTATTTGATCTAAATAAAATTGAAGAAAAGTTAAAAGAAAAATTATAAGATACTTTTATTTCAATGGCAAGTAATGAGATTCTTATAAAGGAAAGAAGAAAGTTCTTAACAATTTTTAAATTTATATTAAGACTCTATGACATATTGGAGTGCATCATATGTCACGGAAAAAAGAAATATCAACTCAAATAAAGTAAGAAAACTGAGGAAAAAGAAAATCCATCGTAAGTACTTCTAAGATTTAAGGAAGTACTTAAACTAAATTTCAAATATGCTAATGACCTTTAATAAAAGAAATAAAATAGTTAAATGCATATAAAAAGTTGCTAAGAATAAAGAATAATATCAAAACAAAATTGAATATCAAATAAAAGCTATATTTACCAAATAACTAGTGGAATAAAATCTACATAATTTAAAAGGTAATTTTGATTAATAAAGAAAACGAGAGAATTATTATTAAGAATGAATGTTATAAATTACATTAGCTTATTTAGAATATTCTACATGAATTAATAATGTCTCTTTAATAATTAATGCTAAAGTTAAAATTTGAGTAATTGTCACCAACTTTGTTATATTGATATAACATAGCCAACAATAATTTAATGAAAAGAAGAAAGAAAGAAGATGTTTCTCGATTGTAATATTATTCATGACCTTTGTAGCCTATATATCTAGGCAAGTATCAAAATTTGGATTTAAAACAGAAATCAAACAACAAATATTTTAAATAAAGCTTAAGAAACACAAATGACATAAACAATATATACTTTGTGCTAAACTTTATAAAACATAAACACCACAATCTAAATTGAACCCCTAAATACTAGAACACCACTAAGGCACTTCTAAACAACTTGGACTAAGTAGACTTTTAGCTACTTTTTTTGCTATAATTTGAAATTTGAAATTTGTAGCAAAATATTTTTAGCTACGAAATATGTTTCATAGCTAAAACACACAGATCCCATAACTATCAGCTATGAAAATGAATTTCATACTTAAGATATTTTGATACTAAAATATTTTTCGTAGCTAAAAGAAGAAGAATAGCAAACAATGAAAACGACATTATTTTGTACACTAAAACAACGTCGTTTCTCCATATTGCTAACCTAAAGATAGCTTTTCTCTAGTTTTTCTTTGTCTTTGTCTTTTAGTAACTATAGTGTGTTCATCTACTCCAGTGTCTCTGTCTAATGTCTTTGTCTTTTCTCCAGTTGCTTCAGTATCTTCTTTTATCTTCTCTCTAGTGTCCTCGTGTTTTCTTCACCAATTGACTACTTCTGCTATGTATATTCAGAAGAGTTCTTCTTCTCCAAGTAACTGGGTATTCAGTTCATTCGTTGTTAATGTAAATTAAGGTTGAGTCAATTGGTTAATGTAAGTTTTCAAATTTTGAACTGGTATTAGTATTGTGGAAACTGTTCTCATCAATTCTTCAATTTTAGGGTTGGAAGAATTCTCTGGTTTTACTTTCTAAGTCTCATTAATTAGTTTGATATAATTGCATATCCTAAGAAAAGGTTTAAGAATTTTGCCTCTAGTCTAGTATAGACTTTTATTGTTTATGAAACATAAACACCACAATCTAAATTGAACCCCTAAATACGAGGACACCACTAAGACACTTCTAAACAACTTGGACTAAGTTAGTTAGCCCATTATTATTTCACACTACGACAAGGTAGACTTTTAGCTACATTTTTTTGGCTACGATTTGAAATTTGTAGCTAAAAGTTACTCTTTGGCTACAAAATTTCAAAATCATAGCCTATTAAAACAATATCTCTAGATTGAAATGTTTTGCAGGTTTTTTAAAACTATTAGTGGCGTTTAGGATAGGCTACATTTTATATTCTTAGCTAATAAGATTTTAACTATGAACTTAGTTTCACAGTGAAATGCTTTTAGCTACGAAATATTTTTCATAGCTAATAAGACTTGGTGGTAGCTTTTAACTGTGAACTTATTTTTGTAGCAAATTTTTTTTAGCTACGAAATATTTTTTGTAACTAAAACACACAAATCCTATAACTATAAGTTACGAAGTGGAAAATATTCTCATCAATTCTTCAATTTAAGGGTTGGAAGAATTCTCTGATTTACTCTCTGAGACTCATTAATCAGTTTGACATGATTGCATGTCCTAAGAAAAGGTTTAAGAATTTTGACTCTAGTCTAGCGTAAACTTTTACTGCTTAAGTAGTTTCTTCATTTATAAGAGGTGAAAAGGATATTTTTATGAACCCTTGCTTTGGCTGAGTTGTAGAACGTCCTATATCTTTCATTTGCTTACTCTGGTGATTGAATTATTTTAGCAGGAAACAAAATTTTCTTTTGGTATTGGGAGACTTGTTTGCGACTATCACCAATACAATGAATGAACTTCAACAAAATCTACAGTATTGTTTATTGATAACTTAATGAAAATTTTATGTATTTTTGTATATTTATTTTGTTTTATACTAACTTAAAAATGGGTTATTCGGGTTGTACTTCTGAAAAATCTGATAATTCATTAATGTCACCTATAGAGTGGTTGAACATAAAGAGAAGTAAAAAATAAAAAGAAGAAATTCAGTTTTTGTGCAACATAAATACTTTTGGTCTAGTAGGTATATTGAATTGGTCAGTTCAAGACATAATGAATATAGATACATCACTGGTTCATGACATGTTGAAGGAAGAAATAGTTTTCAGGTTTAAGAATGTGAAACCAAGGTTCAACATGAATTAATTTCTATTTAAAAAGAACTCTAATCTATTCAAGAGTTAAAAATGTTCACAGGAATTTAATTGAAAGACAATTTTTGATTGTTAGCTTTCTACATCATCAAGAAACAATGATTATTTGTCTCTTCAGTAGGATTCTAGTCCATGCTAGTAGTGGTAGAACCTTGTAAATGGAACCATATCAGTAACTTGCTTATCCTTGCATCTATTAGCATACATGATTTTTTTTTTTTTGCTTATGGTAATTAACATACCCAATTTCATCTAATTATAAACTAATAATGAATGTTATGATGTTTTTCACTTATTGATTGAAAATAAAAATTCATGATATATCTTTTATGACATTAGCAATACTTGTATCTTTAAATCTTGATGAACAATGTTTCAATGTCTATTTAACATATTTATCTCTAGTTACCTTAGTATGAATTGAAGCGTTTTTTGAGTTCTTTCAAACTTTACTTTCAAATGATTCACAAACAAGATGATGTCTTATACTGCAGGAAGTTATTGCAACTTGCGAAGGAACAATGAGTCTTTGTTGTATTTAAATATTTGTTTGACCTGAAAAGAGATGAGATCATTAACTTCTTTAGTAATTTTCTATTCTAACAAAAAAGAACATATTTTAGACTTTTTTTATTTAAATTGGATGTTAACATATTAGAGCTTAAATGTTTACATATTTTGTTTATTGATTTTGAGTTTAGTAATATTTGTTCCACACCAACTGCAAGTTTAAAAAAATTATGTTATTTGGTCTTGATTATTTTATAGTGAAACATCTAACTCTATATCTAGCAAGGTTGTAGGTAAGGTTATCTTGAAGTCATCATGAGATATAAGATCTTCTAATTGATTTTTTTTAAAGTTTCTTTATGATTGTTAAGAAAGATCATATTAATACTTTAACTACAAATGCAGTGCAATAGAGGTGTTGAAGCTCATAATAGTAAAAGCACACATTGAATTAAATCTTACAGTTCTTGCTTCTAAATTTTGGAAGTATGTTTAAAACTCTCTACTTTAATTCTTGTGAAAGTCTAAGTAAAATCTTGGATACATGGATTATAGATACATGCTTGAACACTTTATTAAGCTCATTGCAAACTAGTTTCAGACCACCATTAAAACTATCTGCAGATAATGGCACTGAGTTTATTAATCGTCAAATGGTTGAAATTTTTATCAAGTGCTATAGGAATTTTACTTCAACATAATAGTCCTTAAACCCCTCAGTAGAAAGGAGTGGTTGAAAGAAAACATAGGCAATATTTGGATGTTGCTAGAGCTTTGATATTTTACATAATAAGAAACTTGCTTTATGTTAGAAACAAGTTTAAAACTTCTTCAGTATAAAATTTTAGTAATGTAGCATAACATATTACATATACAACTTGCTTTAGATTTGTATATAATCATATTAAAGGTGGCTTTAATGTTCTTACTCTATAAAAATGAATATACATATGGGTATTAGAGATGGGTTCATGCTTTCTATTCTAAGCTAGCTCATGTTTCGTAACTATAAACCTTATGTTGTTAGATATCTTATTACAGGGTTTGTCATTGTCTGCTAAGCAATTGCATTCTTTGGTAGAATTCAAACTTAGTATGTTAATTTTTGGTTTACAATTATGTTATTCACAAATTAAATTGCATTTAGTCAATTAGTAACTTACTTATAATTGTATAGCTACATGCACAAAAGTTGGATGGCTCATCAGAAATGGTCCAGCCAATACTTAGAAGGAGTGAAGACTTCCATAAAATTCGTAAAAGATCAAATGGGTTTAGAATGTGAAATTCGTTCTCCATGCATAGCTCACTTAAATTTCAACAATCACAGTCAAGATGTTGGACCCCGAACTTTTGGTGAAAATTAGAACTATTAAAATGATTTTAAATGAGAAAGAAATTGGTGAGAAAATTTATGAATTTAAGAAAA
>JAOTAX010153314.1:0-15099 GCA_025629825.1 Erythroxylum guanchezii | reverse complement strand
CCATGCTTCATGTTTGAAACGGATGTCGGTGTTTGTTTCAGGTTGATTATTTCGTTCGCTTTGTATTTGTTTCGGTTTGATTCGCATTCGATTCAGAATTCTGCTTTTTCGCTCCGATCCGATTCCGTTTTTCCGTTTTCCAGTTGGGATCCGGTTCCTGAGATCGGGTCCCAACAAGCAGAGACTGGGCAAGGGTCCAGAATGAAGAGGTCTAGTGAGAGTCAGATTGGTTCTGGTAGAAGATTCAGTAAGTGCCAGAATAGAGCTTTCGGATCACCAATTAGATCAAGGCAGTTAGGATTTGGACAAAGGAGTGGATTTGCACAGACTGGTAATGGAAGAGGTACAGTACAAAGTTAGTTTCCCCATTTCCCCTGTGTGAACACTGTGAGAAGAGGCACGGTGGAGAGTGCTGGAGACTGACCGAAGCTTGCCTTAGGTACAACTCTTTTGATCACCAGATTAGAGATTGTCCTGCTACTTTAGTCTAGCATGAGTGGGAGATCTAGGAGTGAAGCTACGGTCTAGCAGAGTCGAGGTAGTGGGTTCAGACAGAGGAGCCATGGCAGAGGTAGAGTGAGCTCTAGGAGTTCTTCTAGGAGGACTGAGGTGCGGGGAAGCATACCTCAGTCCTATGTCCGAGTCTACGCCACGACTAGACAAGAGGCACAAGACTCTCCGGATGTCGTTGCAGGTGCACTTCATATTTATGACTTTGAGGTATTTGCATTGCTAGATCCAGGATCTATGCATTTATTCATCGCACCACATCTGACATCTAGGCTGCATTGTGATAGGGAGATACTACAGTATGGACTTGAGGTGAGGGTAGTACTACAGTCATAAGAGAGGTCTGTAAGGGGTGCTTGATTCAGATTGATCAAGCAAAGTTGGAAGCATATCTGATTATATTACAGCTGAGAGAGATAGAGGTTATCCTAGGTATGGATTGGCTCACTGCTCATAGGGATATTATGAACTGCTATACCAAGTAGGTAGTACCTGAATCTCCTGGTCAGCCGAGGGCAGTATTTAGAGGAATTAGTCAACCAATGCTAGTTAGGATGATATCCTTCGTGAGTGCACTGAGGTTGATGCAGGGAGGATGTGAGGCTTATCTAGGGCACGTCATTGATACTAGAGCTAAGCAGAGTGTACAAGACATTCCCATGATTAGGGAGTTCCTAGATGTTTTTCTCGATGAGCTACCTGGTTTACCACCAGATTGGGAAACGGAGTTCACAATTGATCTAGTTCTAGGTGCTACTCCTATATCTATTCCTCCATATAGGATGGCACCTGTGGAACTGAAAGAGTTGAAAGCTCACTTATAGGAATTATTGGAAAAGGGTTTTATTAGACCTAGTGTTTCACCTTGGGAAGCTCCAGAGTTGTTTGTGAAGAAGAAAGTGGGATTTTGAGGTTATCCATCAACTATAGGCAGCTGAATCGGGTGACAATGAAGAACAAATACTCGTTGCCTAGAATTGATTATTTACTTGATCAGTTACAGGGAGCTCAGGCATTCACCAAGTTGGATTTGAGATCAGGGTACTATCAGTTGAAGATAGCAGAGGCTGATGTACCTAAGAGTGCATTCAAGAGCAGGTATGGGCACTTCGAGTTCTTAGTGATGCCGTTTGGGCTAACTAATACCCCAGCAGCTTTTATGGCCTTGATGAATAAGATGTTTCAGCCCTACCTAGATCATTTTGTAATTGTGTTCATAGATGATATTTTGGTGTATTCGAAGAGTAGAGAAGAACATGCTGGGCATTTTAGATTTATTTTACAGATTATGAGGGAAAAGAAGTTGTATGTCAAGTTAAGTAAGTGTGGATTTTGGTTAGATCAAGTAGTATTTTTGGGGCATATAGTGACTAGACATGGCATACAACTAGATCCAAAGAAGATTGAGACAGTGGTGAATTGGGAAACTCCGAGAAATGTGTCTGAAATTCGAAGCTTCCTAGGATTGGCCGGATATTATCGAAGGTTTGTCGAGAGTTTTCTCTGGTCTCAGCCCCTTTGAAAAAACTTCTGAGGAAGAATGTAGTGTTTAGATGGAATGAGGAGTGTTAGAAGAGCTTTAAGAAGTTGAAACATTAGTTGACTACTACGCCGATGTTGACTATTCCATCGAGGACCGAAGGATATGTGGTATATAATGATGCGTCGCATCAAGGATTAGGATGTGTATTGATGCAGCATGGCAAGGTAATCACCTATGCATCAAGACAATTAAGGTCTCACGAGATTAACTATCTGGTACATGATTTAGAGCTAGCTGCAGTTGTCATTACTTTAAAGATTTGGAGACACTATTTGTATGGGGAGACCTTTCAGATTTATACAGATCATAAGAGTTTGACGTATCTGCTGAGTCAGCAGGAGTTGAACTTGAGACAGAGGAGATGGATTGAGTTACTAAAGGATTATGACTGCACTATTGAGTACCACCCGGGGAAAGCTAATATGGTGGCAGATGCTTGAGCAAAAAATCTAATACCAGTGCAGCTCAAATTCAATTATTGAGGTTACCCAATTTGATTCACTTGAGAGCTCTGAATGTGGAGTTGAATCTGAAGCAAGATGAGGCACTAATTGCTACTTTAAAGCTGAGACCTATGCTGCATGACAGAATCAGAAAAGTTTAGGGGAAAGATCCCAATATGGTGAAGCTTATAGAGAAGGTAAAGATGAATCCGGATTCTGAGTTTAAGTTGAGGGATGAGACTTTATGGTTGAAACAGAGGTTGTGTGTGCATAATGTGGATGACCTCAGGAAGGAAATACTTGAGGAAGCTCATACGGCCACCTATGTTATGCATCCTGGTACTACCAAGATGTATAATACACTGAAGCAGCATTTTTGGTGGCCCGGAATGAAGAAGCAAGTGGCGGAGTATGTATCTAGGTGTATAACATGCCAGCAAGTTAAAGCTGACCACCAAGCTCCGATAGAGAAGCTACATTCGTTTCCCATTCCGGAGTGGAAATGGGAACAGATCACTATGGACTTCATTATGGGATTGCCTAAGACTCCGAAGCAGAATGACGCAATATGGGTCATAGTGGACCGGTTGACCAAGTTGTCCCACTTCTTACCAGTGAGAGAGAATAACTCAGTAAATCAGTTGGCCCGGGGGTATGTGAATAAGGTGGTGAGACTACATGGGGTTCCAATGTCCATTGTATCGGACAGGAATCCCATATTTACTTCGAGGTTTTGGAGGAGCTTGCAGTCTGCTATGGGTACTAAGTTGCACTTTAGTACAGCATTTCATCCTCAGACAGATGGACAGAGTGAGAGGACAATCAAGACTGTTGAGGATAAGCTCAGAGTTTGTGTGTTTGAGTTTCGAGGAGCTTGGGATCAATATATGGCATTGATAGAGTTTGCCTATAACAACCACTGCCACAGTAGTATCAGAATGGCACCATATGAGGCACTGTATGGTAGAAAATGTCGGTCGCCACTATATTGGGATGAAGAGGGCTTGAGAATGGTTGAAGGCCCAGAGTTGATACAAGATACAGTAGATAAGGTGAAGTTGATCCAAAGCCGAATTAAAGCGGCTCAGGATAGATAGAGGAGTTATATGGATCAACATCGACGTGATATGAAGTACAGTGTGGGAGATAGAGTGTTTCTGAGAGTGTCACTTTGGAGAGGAGTTTTGAAATTCGGTAGAAAGGGCAAGTTGAGCCCTAGGTGCATTGGTCCTTATGAGATCATCAAAAGGATAAGATCCTTTGGCTTTACCGAATGAAATGTCTCAATTGAATAATGTGTTTCATGTGAGTATGCTCTAGAGATATCGATCGGATCTGGCACATGTGATTCTGGCTCAAGAGTTTAAGGTTGCTAGTAACTTAAGCTATGTTGAGGAGTCGATCAATATTATGGGATCTTAGATCAAGCAATTGAGGAACCGACTCATTCCATTGCTGAAAGTCCTTTGGAGGAACCACTCAACTGAGGAAGCAACTTGGGGAATAGAGGAGCACATGAGGAGACAATACCCCCACCTGTTGAAGCAATCAGGTAAGAATTTCGAGGATGAATTTTCTTTTAAGGAGGGGAGAGTTGTAACATCCCATTACCTGTGGGAGTGGGTGGATAGAATAGTAAATATGAGTGATTACTAAGAGATTAGAAACGCATTGCATGCTCATGCATAATACGATATACACATACACGTGAATATTGGATTTTTGCACATGAAAATAATTGTACATGCATTCATGGATAATTCCGAGTATAATTGAATTGAGTTATGATATTATTGGGAATTTTGGATTTATTATATTGGAAATTTTATTGGTTAGTGTAATTGTTATATTTTTTATTTTTGGTGAATTTTAGGAATAATTTCAGAAATTATTGATTATTATGGAGATAATTGGAATGTAAGGATGAGAGTTATGGGAACTAGTTTAAAAAGAACTTAGTTAGAGCCTTAGATATTACATAAGTGACAAGTGTCACTGACTTAGTTAAGTTATTTTTATAATTTTGTTAGAAAGTAAGTTATGTTCTTTTGGGAGTTGAAAGACTAATTACTTTGTCCTAGTTACTTTCTTGTAGCCATCTTCTTCAAGTTTCTTCTAATACACAGAGTTTTTCATCAAACATCCTAAGAAGTTAACTTTGTTTTTCCTTATCTTCTACCACTCCCACTTTTCTATTTTTTTCGTTCTGCCCCAAGAAAAAACATATATATAACCGAAGCTTGTCAATTTATACCATGGTGTATGTGAATTGCATAGAGTTTAGGGCTTCGTGATAGTTGAACATCTTGGAGTTTTATCAAGTAAGTTTTATGTAAATCTTTTAGAGTTGTTGATTTATGAGATGAATTCGATGAATTAACTGTCATTTGCATGATCATGGAATTAAAGATCATCTTCATGAACACGGTGCTAATGAGATGAAAAATCTGGATATAATGTTATTTAGTATTTGATGGTTATTTGTGATCAGATAATGTAGAAATGATTTTCTTGGAGTTGAATGATCTTTAAAAACATGTATAATTAGGTGTAGAAACAATTTGAAGAAAACAGAAGTGAAAGCTCTGTTTTCACTGTATACATGAGTGTTGACTAGTTTTTAAGGATGAGAACAAAATGAATTTTTGAGTTAAGGAATAAGTATGTGGTGATGTCTAGGAGAAAAATGAATGATCTAAAATAAAGGATGAGGAATAAATGAAGAAGATGCAGAAGTTGAAGGTGCTGAAAAATGAGAGTGAAATAGTGTACTAAAGTGGGGTACTGCGTGGATGAAGTTTTCTGGTTCTTTTGATGACTTTTGTGAAAACTTGGATTTTGGAATTTTGTTTATGAATGATGAGTATAATAAGAGATGAGAAGATTGTTTAAAGTGGATGTTGGGAAGAAAAATAGAGAATGTACAAAAAGGTTGAAAAGCAAAGAATGTGAAATTCAGAATATAAAGAGTTACATAACTGATATCTGGTTTTCGAGGATTTAGAGATTTTTTAGTAAACTTGCATATTTAGGGGTACTGTGAATGTGTTGTGAATGAGTTGAATGGAAATAGAGTAGCAATAAAAAAAATGAAGACTGAGGTGTAGGAGTTAGTGGGAGAAGAAGAACAGTTAATGAAGAAAAGAAGTTAGAAAAGTTAGTATTGATATGAAACTTCCTTAATTAAACTGAATTGATCTAGTAAGATTTTGACAAAATTGTCTTCATGAAATTTGTAGGTCTTTTTTTTAGCTTTTTATTGATATAAAGTTTGCAATTTTTGGAGATCTAGATAAAAAGTTATGGAGGTTTGAAGGAGGGATGCACAACAAGGGAAAGTCGCGATAGTGCTTCAGCACGATCGCGACATCTCGATTTCGCACCAAAAGTCACGATTTGGCTATATGCACGATCGTGACTTTGCGAAATATATAGCCAAGTCGCTATCATGCATGTGCATGATCGCGACTTTGAAGGTTGATTTGGTTGACGAGTATCCTTCGATTTTTTTGGTCATAACTTCTTCACTACACCTCCAAATGACATGAGACTTGAACCAATAGATTCCTAACACTTTATTCAATCTCTCCAAAAAAATTGGTAGCATTCTAAATTGAATTGAAAAAGATTGATTGAATGAAAGTGAGGGAATTTGTTGAAATAGTATGAACTGGTATTATTTTACTAGACATACTTTGGTATTTTGAATATATTTGGATCTGTAGGGTTCCAAATGAGATGATTTTTAATATGGAGTAACATAGAGACATAGGCTTACAAATCATATGAATAAGTCTCATTTTGATTTAGTCTCTAAGATGTTCAATTTCTAGATGGAAGTTGTGCATAGTATACTGTTTTAGAATAAGAACAGTCCGAAAATGTTTGAAGTATAGCTTTCAAATTACTGAATCAAATTGAATGATTTTGGTGTCAATAGAAACATAAGATATAGAGAAACACTCTTATAGAAGAGAGTATTGCCAAATTACTTTATTTTCATTGTCTAAATGATCAAGAACAGTAGACCCGAAATTCAATTTTTGGAAAAATCTGAAAGTGATTCAATGAGTTATGAATTGTGATTTCAATGGTTTTATTGAGGTATAAACCTAAGTATAAATTATACTTAGGTGAGATTTGATATGGGATTGATTTTGGGAAGAAACTAATGGATTAATACCCGAGATTGTCATAAACATGCATTGTACATATTTCATTACATACATATGCATCGTTAAACACTTATAATTGTGCAAATTATGATATATGTGCATGTTATTTGATATACAGGAGCAACTGGAACATCAACCTCCAGACGTGGCCAGAACTTCCAGGCATTAGCTTTGGAAGCAACTTGTGAGTAGCCTAGACGATCTCACTCAATTAAACGTTTGTTTTGTATTATGTTTGAATTGTTAAATGAATGTGATTTGGTTGTTAGATTAAAGACAGTAAAGGTCCGATGACTATGATATATGAATATATTGAAGTTCTACTTGAATGTGAATGTGACAAACTAAATGTTCATGGCCTGATTGATTGTGACAAATGCATTCCATACATGAATGCATGATTAGATAATAAGAGCTGTGACCTGAATAGCCACCGAAAACGAGCTTAAAGCTCCAAATGTGATTAAGAGCCAATGGCTCACTATGTAAAATGAGCCATGTATCCCCAACAGATAAGGGACAGTATAAATGAGCCTGGTATTCACAATGGATACAAGACAGTTTAGGCACTCGGTCACAACAACGTAACAATTGGAAAAGAGTTTTATGAGCATTTCATATGCATTTTAATAAATATGTTGATTGTTTGAATGCTATATTGGTTTAATCTTAAATGAAAATGTGATATGTGTTCAATTATGCCAAAATGTAAAGTGATGAAATATATGTTATCTGAAATGATGTGATGCATGAATTGAGTGAACCATCGATGATGGTTACCTTATTAAGTTAGCAAAACTCACTAAAATTGCAACGTTGACTTTTCAGGACCGAGAGACGACTCTAGCTACTAAGAGACACTACAAGTAGTGTAGACTTGTGGTTGCACAGAGAAGACATGGTTCAAAGGTTGGTCAGTTGGGTTTTGGACAGATTAGATAGTTTTTGCATATTTCCTTTTTCATGTAGCGATTTTGTATTAGGCTATGATGATGTACATGTAGAGAACGTTGAAAGACATATTGTAGACCTTTAGGTTTTATGAAATGAAATGAGGAAATTTTGGGTTTCAAAATATTGTGACTTTTTTATGATGCTTTATAAGTGAATAAAGATAAATGATGCCATGTTAAGTGAATGGAGTGATTGAACGTAGCGTGCCATTGTCTAAGGTTATGTGCTGGAATGTCCTCCAGGCGTCCCGGTATATACCCTAAGATAAGGGAGCGCTACACATATACCATGGGAAGATAGCCTCTCTTGGACTAATCCATGCTAAACCTCTTTAACATCTTGTCTATGTATATAGACTAAGAGAGAACAACTAACCTCTTAGATCTATCTTTATAGATCCTTATCCCCAAAATATAAGTTGTTTCTCTAAGATCTTTCATAGAGAAGTTCTTAGCTAACCAAATTTTGATTGATTACAAAGCTAATACATCGTTTCTATTGGCAATATGTCGTCTACATATAGTACAAGGAACACGATTGCACTCTCACTAACCTTCTTATACACACACAACTCATTTGTATTTTGTGAGAAAACAAACTCTTTTATTTTCTCATCAAATCACATATTCTAACTCATGGATGTTTGCTTCAATCCATTAATGGATTTCTAAAACTTGTATACCTTTTCTCCATTCATGGATATGAAACCATCAGGTTGTGTTATATACACATCCTCGGCTAGGTTTCCATTAAGGAAAATCATCTTCACATCCATTTTTCATATCTCATATATCATAATGAGCGGCAATAGCTAGGAGTATCCTAATGGAATTAAACATAGCTACTAGACTAAACGTTTTATCATAGTCAACACCTTGCCTTTAACGATAACCTTTAGCTACAAACCTAGCTTTATGGGTAACTACGTTACCTTCCATGTCAGTTTTTCTCTTGAAAACCCATTTGTACCATATGGGTTTTATCCCTTTAGGTGGGTCAACCAAAGTCTATACTTGGTTTTCATACATGGAATCCAATTAGGATTTCATAGCTTAAAGCCATTTGTCATATTCTGAACTCTTCAAAACCACTTCATAGGTAGTATGCTTATCATCTTCTATGAGCAATATGCCATTAAGTTCACTTATGAGAAATCCATATCTCTCGGGAACATGACGTATCCTACCTAACCTCTGAACTTCTTGTGTTTCAGAAGATTGAACTATTGTTTCATCTTCATAAATAATAGACTTAGGTCTAGGTAGTTGATCTGCGACTGTTTGAGATTCTTAAACTTCCACAATTTCAATTTTGCTCCCACAGTTTCTCTTAGAAGAAACTCTTTCTCTAAATAGACAGCATGTTTTGAAAAAAAACACCTTTTGTTCCGAAACATGGTAGAACTGATATTCTATAGTTTTCTTAGGATATCCTACAAATAGACATTTGTCATATTTAGCTTCAAGCTTATCTATCTGAATCCGCTTCATATAATCAAGACAACCCCAAACTTTTATATGAGAAAGATAGGGTTTCTTATTAGTCCATATCTTATATGGAGTAACATCAACTGACTTTGATGGGACTCTGTTTAATACATAAATAGAAGTTTCAAGTGCATAACCCCAAAAGGATTTTGATAAATTCGCTAAACCCATCATAGACCTTATCATGTCTAACAAGGTCCGTCTTCTCCTCTCAACCACACCATTATGTTGTAGCATGTAAGGTGGAGTCCACTGGGACAATATTCCATTATCCCTTAGATAATTGATATGTGTTTAATTGCTGATACATTTAATTATTTATACTTAGCGATTATTGATACGAAAATGCTTAAGATACTCACTTTAATTCTATGATTTTAGGTACAATTTGGAAGCAAAAAAAAAAAGTGAGTGGAAAGCACTGCATTTAGGCCATTTTCTGTAGATCAATACTCACTTGTCCTCATGGAGTGAGACAAAGAAAATTAAAAGACAAAAAAATGAAGACGTGAAGAAAAGAACATGTTGGGAGCACAATGGTGAAGCAAGGAGCAGCTCACGTGTACAATGGATGCATGCATGGTGAAGAAATGGCCATGAGAACAAAACACATACAACTTGCCAACAAAACGACGTGCTCATGGAGGGATAGCCCTTGTTTTGCATTTCAACTTGCATTAAACGTAGACGTTTGAGCCAAAGAAATGTGAGATAAAAGAGCAGTGAAAGGAAATGCAGACAAAGAGAGGCGTGGAGTGAACAATAAGAAACGACAGCACAGCACACCATAAGCAGCAACAAAACGACGTGCACAGCAGGAAATGTTGCATTGTGCGTAGAGATGTGGGGCGTTTATTCAAAATGCACAGTAGCTAGCGTGAACAGTGGAGGCAATAAAGCAATAGCACAAGCGTGAAGAGGCAGTGAGGTAGAACATTTTAAGGAACAGGGGCGTGACCCAGCTGAGGGGACATAAAATTGTGCCATTAAGCTACAATAGATAGAAGCTACAGATGAGGCTTGCGTGGAAGGCGTGAGTCTTCAGTGAGAGCTACGAGAGGAGAGCTAGCGCAAAGGGCAGCGTGAGCTGCTTCCAGTGCAGTGGACTGCGTTTAACGTAGTGAGAGCAGCGTGAGGGATAACCGAAGGGGTTTTTAGCTAGGGATTGGAATGGGGGCTGAAGCATTTTTTCAGGAAAGACCCATGAAGGGCTAAACGTCTCGACACCGGTTCGGAGGTGACATCGATGCCGACAACTTGTGTTAAGTATTTTTTAATTATTTTGTTATTTCTTTCTCTCATTAGGAATTGATTGTGTTATCCTATATTAATTGATTTGGTTATTGTGTATGGATAATCGAATTTTCGTTATTATTCGGTTATTTGTGTATGAACCCATTGGGTATTGTGAGATGATGATTCTAATGCGTTCGTTGAATTGTTAATTAGAAACCCATTGCTAGAATTTCGATATAATCCGTAATTGTTATGTTGAAATTTATGTGTAGCGACTAATGATTCGTAATCATTAGGGATAACATGACCTAGGTTAAATGACGCATCGTATGTGGTTGTTGCCTTGATTAATTGGTTTTCCTAATTCGTAATGCTACCGCCTAATTAAATCTAGAGATTGTATCCTAGGTTGTTCGATGGTTAGGTTTAATTAACGATCATATCTTGATTAAACAAAACCTAAGGGAAAACTCGGGTTAATTATTAGCCCACGATTAATAGTTGCTAGGAGAGGTCAAAAAACAACAAATTAATAAAATATGCTTAGTCATGGTATAGGCCGAGATTGAACCAAAGAACTGGGTCCCTACCGACTTCCCCACTTTTATCAATTTTTTGCATGCTTTCTTTAATTTGTTTTTATTAGTTAGTTTCAATTTTTTTTCTTCTTTCAAAAACAAACCCCCCTCCCCTGCTAAACCTAAACACTAGTTAATTTCATTTCATAAACTTTATACACACTCTCTATGGGATCGACCTAGACTTACCACTGCTATAGTAATAGGTCTAGTTATTTTATTTTGACTAACATAACGACGCGCGGTCAATAATCCAAAAACTCTTGGCTTAAGTATTCACCACCTCGATCAGATCGAGGTGATTTAATACTTCTCCCAAGTTATTTCTCAACTTTATTTTTGATTCTTTGTACCTTTCAAAGGGTTCAGACTTGTATCTCTTAAGATACGCATATCCTTATCGAAAATGATCATCGATAAAGATAATGAAGTATATGAAACCACCTATGGAATGTATGGACATCGGACTATATACATCAGTATGTATTAGGTCTAAAGGTCCACTAGCTTATTAACCCTTTCCCTTAAACGGTAACTTAATCATCTTGCCTAATATATAAGATGCGCATGTGTCTTATGATTCATAATCAAATGACCCTAAACTACCACGCTTGTGTAATTTAAAAATGCATCTCTCACTTATATGGCCAAGGCGACAATGCCATAAGTAAGATGATTTCACATTATCTCGTTTTATTCTTTTATTATTATTGATATTTAGAATCGAATTAGAGATATCCAATATGTATACCATTGCATAATGTACCCAAAGCATATAACATTCCATTCAAATAAATTGAATAACCATTGTTACTGAAATTTAAATGGAATCCAGCTTTATTAAGACTAGAAATGGATATCTCATTTTTATTCAAAGCAGATACATAAAAACAATTTCCAATTCTAACACAAGCCCACTAAGGAGTGTCAATACATATGTGCCTACAGCTAATGTAGTAACTCTTGCTTCATTGCGGACTCACAGGTCTGATTCTCCCTTGTTGAGTTGTCTAATGTTCCTAAGGCCTTGCATATCAGTATAAATGTGTGAGCCACAACTGGTATCTAATACCCATATATTGTTATTAGAAACAGTATGAATATCAACAACATAAATACCTGAAGTAGATAGGGCATCAGATGCCTTCTTCTACTTCAAGGACTCTAGATAGGCTTTGCAGTTTCTTTTCTAGTGGCCATCATTGACATATTGGAAGAAAGTTCTCTTCGAGGTAGTCTTCTTTGCTTTCTTGATGCCTCCCTTAGGCCCTGTGGATTTCTTCTTCTTTTGGATTTTTTTCTTCGAACCAGAAGAGTCCACCAACGTCATAACCTTGTCCTTGTAGACAGATGGCTCAACTGCCTAGAGCATGTTGACCAGCTCAGGAATTGTGCTGGATATATTGTTCATCCATAGTTAAGCACAAATTGTGAGTAATTATTCATAGAAAGTTTAGTAATTATTTATATAATTTACCAAGAAGTCATAAAAATTTTAGTAATTATCCATATAATTTACCAAGAATTTAGACAAAATCGACATGTGTGTGTGTGTGTCATAGTGAAACACAAAAATATTCAACTTTTTTACAACCAACTTATGCAGGTTATCAAATATCACATCAGCATTCATAAGCATAAATTTCAAGACATGCACTATCTTATTTGCAATTGGAATTTGTAAAACTTCTTCTTCTTTGTATAATGGTTTGTAATCCTCTCTAGTTGGTATCGATCACTATACCTTTGTGTTTTACAAGTTGATTTATACTTGCACATTTAGTATGCCTTTTATGGCTTAATTTAATTTATCTTTTCTTAAAAGAAAGTTTCCATCTAGAATTATAGTAAACTAAATTGATGTATTAATATATTTTGGATTCAAAATCATTGAAACTGTTTATCATTTCACAATTTGCAAATATTTTATGTATTCTTAAACATATTGAAATTAGATCATTGAAGTAGTTAATTTGGACTTGTTTTGATCATGTGCAAAATTTATCCTAAAATTTTATATGATATATTGACATAAAGAAGAATTATGAAAAATCTATGGTTAGATTGGTAAGGGAAGTTAAATTTTATATTTAATAAATGGATATACAAAATTATATGATAAGTAAATTTGTCACATCTATATTTTTTGTACAGTTAATTATAACAAATGTTCATTTGCAATTGGTGACTGATAAGTTCTAATCTTCAAGTTATATTTTTAACATGATTTTTAGAGAATTTTACTTATCTTTGGATTATTTTATATGATTTGGTACCCAATATCATTTATGTTTTGTTTATATGCCCTATTTTAGCTCTCTAATGTCTACAAACGAATTGGGTAATTAGAGCAAGGTTGGAAAAGTTTTGGCATAAGTTTAGATGAACATATGTAAAACATAGACCTATATCTAGAACGTGAGTAAAACACAAACTAGTATTTCTGTAACACCCCCTATATGGAACCTACAACCATCCACACTCATAGCAACCAAATTCCTGTACACGCATTCAAGGTATACATTCTATTCAATGCTATACTATACACAATACAAAACTCCCCAATGCTTAACTTTATCTTTTAACAGTATTAATACATCTTTACATTTATATGGTAATCCAAAAGAAAACATACAATTCCCTTTAACCATTACATGTACAATCATCTTTAACTAAAAACACCTTCTAAAGTACTTTTTGTTCTATCTGTTGGCCTTGGTCCCTACATATGTTTCCTGTAGCTCACACCTATGAATTGGATCTACACGAATTAACACATGTGCTAAGCTTGAAAGCTTAGTAGGGAAACACTCAGTTTGGATGACCACTCACAGCAGTCATCTGCCAAGCACACACATTCAGAAATATCACAACTCATATACCATAAATTCATATTCATGAACCAAACATTGATATACAATGCTCATGTAAACAATGATGGCATACTTAAGCAAAGTACATAATGCAAATATGCTTCAACATATTATCCATATACCAAAAATGAACATTTATAAGTTAATTATTGATATTTAACGCTCATTGATACAAATTATCAGTTAATATAATTGCACATCATTACGATTCATGCTTACAATCAACACAAATATTCATCAATACCAATTATTCATATGTCATGTTGTATTTCTTATTTTTGTTAAGTTTCCTTTCTGTGTTAAGCCTGCACATTTTCTATGGGTGTGGATAACAGGTGATGTGGATATCCGAAGATATCAAACTATGGATCCCCAAAAGTATCAAATTGTGGATACTTAAAAGTATCAAACTGTGGATACCTAAAGGTATCAAACTGTGGAGAAATTATAGCCTCAAATGAAGACACCATTGGTGTCAAACTGTAGCAGCTACACTATAATCCACCACCATGACAATCGAGTAAACATTGTAACATTTCCTTTAACCACTTGCCAATTTCATAATTCATATATTGACAAATCATATGATATACATTTCAGGTCATAAAATCTGTATCTGTGTTCATACATGCAAGACATAACTTACCACCATTAAAAAGGTGTCAAAATCACACATTTATAATCATACTATGCACATATGAGAAATAAATATAGAAATAAATATACAAACAGATCATTTATCCACATGCAAGTTTTATTTGGAATGCACTATGCTCAATCTTGAATTCCAATGTTCAATTACTCAATTCACATATGGTAAGTCCTATTTCATTTATTTCTAGGTATTTGAAAAGTTTCATACACATTCAAAAGGTTCTTATAAGATTCGGTACAAATTGAAAACGAAAACAATGTCACGGTCATGATGAGACTCTCTCCATTCATACCATTAAATTTTCCTTAATATGCATATAGAAAACTTCAGAACTGGGTTTTTAGGTCTTCTAGAAATGTTTTTCTATATGTCTCTAGTTTCTATAGCACCAATAATCTGGCCATTTGGACTCGTAACTCATGAGATATATACCAAATATGACAAGCTGCTCGAAAACTAGGGTAGCATCAAGTCACTATTTTCAATCTCAATTTCCAAGATCATAAAGCCAGAATTAAGTCAGAGTCCCTTCAATAGATGTTTATATCTATGTCTTATGTTTCATATGTTTGATAAAAAGATGAAGTATTGTGTATTGTGTTTGGATGTGGAATTGGAGAATGTGAGAAATTGAAGTGTTTGTGC
>JAOTAX010153234.1:0-15109 GCA_025629825.1 Erythroxylum guanchezii | reverse complement strand
TTTTCTTTGCACATGACTAATTCACCACAAAATCCTCACTTAATGCTATTTTATAATTCAAAATCCCACTAAAAGATTGGAGTCCAACACTTAACCCCACTTAGCAGCAAAATGACAGAAGTTAACATAGAGAACCAATTTCTTGGTTCCCCGACAACGGCACCATTTGATTTGAACCTAGTTGTAAAGCCCTTGGAGGTTAAATCAAAATAATCCAAGGATTGTACTATAGGGTGCAACCCTGGGTTGTTCACTTAATCGGAACCTAAAATGAATGGACCTAAGTTAACCTATATGCCATGCTATGCAAGCTAATTGGGAAAAAGGGGGTTTTGATTTTTGAAATCATTAATTGAACTAAATTGAATTTTGACTTGCAATTTCTTGGTCTTCACACTTGGGTCTACTTCTTGAGTGTCCTGCAATGAAAAGCAACAGTTTGCAATATCAATTCTCCTAGAAATCAAGTAAGTGCAATTACTAACTAATTATGACAATTTTACCCTCAAACTACATTAATTCAAAACAAGCACTCTTAAGCTACATTAAGCACAATATCCAAAAAAAAGAGTCGAAAGGTATAACAAAAACTATGAAAATATCACTAAATAATATAAAAAATTTGGGTTCAATCAGACATTCAATAAATATATTGAGTAATCACTTATTTTGTCAAATTTACATTCAATGAGCACTTCCAATATGTATTTCATGCATGAAACACCTCATACATTCAATGTTCGGAATCAGCACAATCACATTCACATAATAGTTCAATACAAAATTTAAATAGAACAATCATTTGAAGTAAGACCATCTAGGTCGACTAACCTTATACTCCAAATTAGCATTAACTTCTATGATCCGAAAACATCTGAATGCGAACATTTTTTCTTGCATATCAACATTATGCAATACACACATTGTATACACATTATTAATTGCACAATTACATAAACATTCAATTGTGCTCATATGTATATATGTCATGTATAATGAATGGTCAATTTGACTATTCTAGATATGTTTCCTTAATCATGACTCTTGATCAATCAAACCTTATCATTTCTATGTGTCTAACTTATTCTTAGGTTTACACCTTAAGAACACTTGGTTATTTTAATATCATAATTCAATTACAAGTCATTTCTTTTCTAGCAGTATATGCTCTCATAAAATCAAATTCTCATTCACTTTTACTTAATACATTTAGCTCATCTCTTCTGAATCACAACTACTATCATATGAACAACTTCATTCCCATTATACTCATGCCTTTGGTACTTTGATATCAACAATTCATTTACTAAGTTATAACATCATAAATCGATCAACTTCAGCTTTTCTCAAATTTTCGGGTCAATTGTGCTTGGTCATTAAGATGAGGACAATGAAGTATTTAGGAAATACTTCCTTCTAAAATAATGTTCATCTATGTATTAAGTTTCTAATGAACTAAATTTCATACAATTCGGTTAAGTAGTCTGCAAGTTATACACAAAATACTTCATACTGCACTCCAACTACAACAACACTCAGCACTCAACTTTGAGCCAAACTTTGAAACTCCTAGAGACAAAATTAAAATTCAATTCCTTTATGAAATTTATATCTATATGTATCTAGGTTAATCTAAATCAAAAATAATTTCATTTGATAACTACAAATCCAGATATGGCCAAAATACAGATTCCTGTTCAATGAAAACACTTCATTTAACAAATTCCAGCACACTTCATCATTTTCATACTAAAGTCATCAATCAATCAATATCAATCCTTTCTAATGAATTCAGATGATCATGAAATTTATTAGAGTGGACAAATAATGTGTGAGGAGTTCATGGTCCAAATTTCAAGTCAATCGGAGGTTCGAAGAAGAAGTTATGGTCAAAATAGTGAAGGGTGTCAAAAAATGTATGAAAGCATAACACCTTCACTATCACGATCGTGCTTGTCTGATTCCTCCCCACAATTGTGCTCATGATAAATGAAACTTACCCAGATTTAAGTAATTGCGTATTTTTCATCACTTCTTCATCTCTTTTGCTTAATCTATCATTTCTAACTTATGTCCTCATTATTTCCTCTTCATTCCCACTTCCATTTCAGCTCAACTCAATCAAACACAAATGAAAATCTACGATTGATCATAACCATCAAAAATAGAACATATCATTTATGCATATTCATCATATTATCTACACTTCATCTTCACCAACACCTTCATTTCATCTCTAACTTATCATTTTAATTCTTACCATTTCACGACATCACATTACTCCTTTTTCCTTAACTCTAGAATCATCTTAGTTCATCTTTAAAAATCCCAAAGAGATCCCCTTATATCAACAGTGAAAATAGAGCATGAAACACCCATTTACCTATCAATTTTTTTGCACTCTTTTTACACCATCTTTAATAATCATTCTAACTTAAATCATCAAAACAACGACTTATGAACTATTGATCATCATCATATGTGTAAAAGCAAGAGATGAACATACCCAGGTTTTCTAATTCACATTTCAGCATATACGTATCACCATTTTATAATCATTTAACTGTTAACTATCATAAAAAATGCTTCATTCAACAAATAAAGAAGAGTAGTGCTTAATACTTACTTGTTTAAGCTTTAAGATCTTCAAACTCTTCACATTTTCTATTAACCCTATCTTTCTTCTCTCACTCATGAATCATCATTCAAGGGTGATAGGGTAGGGTCTTTAGTAAGAAATGAAGAAGACAATGTCGCATATCAACAGTGAAAACAGAGCATGAAACACCCATTTATCTATCATTTTTTTCTGCACTCTTTTTACACCATCTTTAACGATCATTCTAACTCAAATCATCACAGCAATGACTTATGAACTATTGATCATCATCATATGTGTAAAAGCAAGAGATGAACATACTTAGGTTTTCTCATTCATGTTTCAGCATGTACATATCACCATTTTATAATCATTTAACTGTTAACTATCATAAAAAATGCTTCATTCAACAAATAAAGAAGACTACTGCGTAAGACTTACTTGTTTAAGCTTTAAGATCTTCAAACTCTTCACATTTTCTCTTAACCATGGCTTTCTTCTCTCACTCGTGAATCATCATTCAAGGGTGATAGGTTAGGGTCTTTAGTAAGAAATGAAGAAGACAACGAAACAATAATAACAAATGAAAGGTGAAAGCAAGTTTCAACGTGGATGGGTAAAAAGTGAGTATCAGGGATGAAGACAAATAAAGAAGATAAAGAATGAAAATGGAGAGAGAGCATTTAGCTAAAGAAATAAAATGAAAGACCAAATGATTGTCTTTTATTTAGGCTATACGTAAGTGAGGTGTGTGGCAAGGCAAGTTGCACTTGTCACTTGCCACATGTTACCACCTTATGGATTTCACTTGGTCTTTTAAACTACTAGTCCATTTATTTCACCTTTTCTAATCCAATTGTCTCCCAATTTTCCATGGCACTTGTCATTAAATCCCAATATCATTTGTAAAAATTTTCGCTGCCATTTGCCTCCTATTTATGCTACTATTCATCAATTATTCCGCCAGTTGACATTTTTCTTAGTCCAAAAATATCCTTAATTCTAGAAAATTCTCATATTTCACCAAAAATTCTAATTCACTACTTAGACACTCCAACTCAATGTTTTAAGACACATAATCCATAATTCACATTATAATTGCATTAAAACTATCATTTATACCTGAAAGATGTCAGATGAGTGTATGAACAATTCATTGTAATTTGTGCAATAATCAAATTCACGTATGTGTTTGCTAACATTATGCATGAGCGTGAGATGCATTTTTCTAATCTCTCTTGCTATTTCTTAATTACAGAAATCTAGGTTTTTAACCCTTATTATGAAAATAAGATGTCACAATTCTCCCCCTTTAATAAATTTCATCCTCGAGATTCTTATCTGATTGATCAAAAAGGTAGGGGTATTGTTTTCAGCATATACTCCTCCGTTTCCCTCAAAATTCTTATCGGATTGATCAAAAAGGCAGGGGTATTATTTTCCTCATATACTCCTCCATTTCCCATTTAGCTTCATCACTCAAATAATTTCTTCCACTTGACTATAGTCAATAGAATCAATCAGTCTTTCAAGTACTTATTTTGATATCACACTCTCTTAACTGTTTCTTTAATATATTTCAGATTACTCACAATTGCACTTCCGGTATCAATAACATATATATTGGATTATAACAATATTTCCTA
This sequence comes from Erythroxylum guanchezii, assembly GCA_025629825.1. Taxonomy (NCBI): domain Eukaryota; kingdom Viridiplantae; phylum Streptophyta; class Magnoliopsida; order Malpighiales; family Erythroxylaceae; genus Erythroxylum; species Erythroxylum guanchezii. The sequence goes on along the minus strand of JAOTAX010153234.1, from coordinate 10,864 downwards.
AACATATCCATGTAACACTGTATGAATCTGAAACATCTTTTATTGGTAATGCTAACTCATAAGTCAATGGTCCTATGCTCTCAATATCTTCATATGGACCAATACAATTCGAGCTTAGTTTATCCTTTTTCCTAACCTAAACACACTATGCCAAGGTGATAATTTTATAAACAATTCATCTTTCACTTGATATTTCACATCTTTTCAGTGTTAATACACTAAACTATTATGTCTATCTCACTATATTACATATCTTCGGTGTTGATCCACCTAACTCATTTATCTTTCTTAAATCACTTAATTTCTAACACAGATCCATTTCACTTATCAACAATGTCTCAAATCAATTCTAGCCTTCAACTATTTTAGGCCTTATTCATCCCAATATAAAGGCAGACGACTCTTTCTTTCGTATAACATCGCATACAGTATTCTAACGATATCACTGTGATAACGATTGTTATATTAAAAGTCAATTAAAGATGTACATTGACCCCATGTTCCTATGAACTCCAAAACATAAGCTTTAAGCATATCTCTAACAGTTAAGACTGTTGGCAATTCATACATGCAATCACTTGCTTCTACATCCTTGGTCGTTAAATGCTATTCCGACGTATTCCTATTAGGATGTATAGCATAGGTTATTATTTGTGCTTTCTCTAATAATCTCTTTGCTCAATCATCTTTATCGGATACACATACTTCTTATTTCAATCAGAAAGTATCATTTTCTAATTCGGATTCACTTTCAATTTCTCAATAAGACTCACAAATTCTGGTTCCTCACCTTGGGCTTTTCTAATCCTTCCGTGCAAGGCTAGTCTTAAATTCAATATAATTAATAATACTTCATTTTTCCCCAATTTCAAATCAACATTCTATACCCTTTATTGCACTAGGTTTGATAACCCCAATATCTTAATTTGTGTTATTCCATTATTGACTTTTTTTTGTTCAATGCATCAGATAGACACTAGCTTTACTAGGATAGTACTCACTTGTCCAATCATAATCTTTCAGTAATTCTATCCATTGTCTTAGTCTTATATTCAATCATTGTTTTAATTCCTTAAAATTCTTTTTACATACTTCAGGCTATCTGAATGACATATTTTTCCTCAGAAGTTTTGTCAAAGGGCTAAGATTAATAAAAACCCTTCGATAATCTCCGGTAGGATCTAATTTCCAACTAATTCCATAAAACTCTAGTTCTAACATATATATTCCTCAGAGTTTCTCGCTTCTTCATTAAGTCTATTTTCTTTGGGTCTCCTAATATTCCATGTTTAGATACTATACGACCCAACATATTATTTGATCAAGCTAAAATTCACTCTTATTGAATTTGGCATATAATTGTTTCTCCCTTATGATTTATAAGATTTACCTCAAATGTTCAAAATATTCTTCTCAACTTTTCGAATACATTTAATATATCATCTATGATCATAGTCACTAATTGATCCAAGCAAAACTTGGGACACTTTATTCTTCAATACCATAATACTGTCGGGGGCATTTGTTAACTCCAACAGATATTGCCAAAACTTAATGTGCTCATGATTAGTTCTCGTAATTCCTTAAGTAACTAATTCCTCAATGATGTAATATTGTCTCATGTTATTTTTAGTTTCCCAATTGACTTCTTTTTTCGAATGATTTTCTCCATTCATTTGATTTCCTCTAATTTTCTCATTGACTTATTCTAATGTCTGTTCATTCATACTAGTTTCTCCATACATTTCAATTTATTTACAATCTTAACTTCCTGAGTAGGTATCACATTCATCAAATCTAATTTGTATCTCCTGAACATATTTGCATAGAATATAGTGTGGACCTAATTTCTCCTCATGTTAGTAATAGTGTCTCCTCAAATTTCAAGAATCTAATCACATAGTTGGATGCTTTTCATCAAAAAAATTGCATACACTCTCAATAGCATATTTTACCTAATGCCTAAGTCTCAGTTAGAAACGGGACTCTAATATTCATTTCTGATTTGTTCCATCATCGTTCATTCTTAGAAGTAAAACATTTGGTCTACTTGACCTACTTCGGTGAAATTCTTCTTCAAAAGAAGATTCTTTGCTACTATCATCTATACTGTTCATGTAATCCTTATCAATCAACAGTTTTCATCTTTGCTTAACAGTCATTCTTACTACCTCAAGAAAATTAATCTCTATCATTTCTTACAAGGTCATAATGTTCTATTTACCAAAACTCGATGAAGTAGTAGACATGATTATTGTCGCATATTCTTAGGTGTATATCATCAAGGTCATCCTATTCTATCTAGAGATTTATTTTCGACAAATTACCAATTTATATCTTACACTAATTATACTTTGTTCTCAATTGATCCTCAACAACATTTCTCTCTTTATTCCTACCCACGATCAGAATATCCCTACCACGATCGTGACAGAAACCTATTTTTGTCAAGCCACCATCACGCCCTGTATTTTCTTCCTTATTTCTTCCTCGCATTAACACACAATCTAACATCAATTCTACTCCAATTTTCCATAATTTATCTCTTCTAATGCCACATCATTTCATAATAATTCAACTACCATATTGAGTGCATTAACTCCTCTCATTTGATTCATCATCTTTTTCTTTATCTCATTCATACGTAAAATCCTATCTTATATGCATTTCTAACTTTGTCCTTACTACACATTATTCATCTCATGTAAAGTCATTTATGTCTACTTTATTCCCCTTTTTATTTTTTTCCTCATTTCAATCTCATCTTCTTATCGTCATTTATTTCATCTTCCACATGTATACCTCAATAAATTCAGAATCATAGATGTATAATCATCATGAAAGTCTGATCTCAATTCCACTAACATATTCTTATGGTGGATCATAACTCTTGTCACAATAATCAAACTACCATTTCAAGTCCAAGTTCAACCATTCAACGTCATTGAAAATTTTATTTTCTTTCAACTTGGCTTATACACTTTAAATCTTGTCATTTATATTTATATCTCTACTTTCCTTAATCAGTTCACAATAATGTATTTATATATATTTCACATTCAAGGATATACCATTACAGTACAATATTAATGTCATATTCGATGATACATCCACAAATGCAAATGTGTTAAATCTTTATCTGTCATATCTAACTATATACTATTTCTCATTTCTAGATATCCACGAGCTTTCATTTTCTTACACTTTGACAGATCATCATTCTTCTCATTATTTCTACTTGCTTAGGCTCTTAACGAATGTTTATGCGTGTGACTCACGTAAATGCGACTCAGAATGGGGATTAGTTGCTACTACCTGCTAAGACATGTCTAAAATACATGTAACTTGACACATATTTCGAAAAACGCCCATGAAAGATACTCAATTTGGGCTCTGATACCAAATTGCAACACCCTACTCTCACAAGACACGTATCCGACATCCTGAAGGATATCTGAGTACGTACCCCGTAAGGGTGGCATCCTAGAATAGTTAAACAATCGAAACTTATTACAAAATTTTCAAACATCACATGTATATTTAGAAAATCAATAAACAAATTAGGCTCACTTTATTCATTAACATTTTCACTCACAAGTGCTACTAAACTCATTGATCAATCTCATTTACAAACATTTGTAATTTGGCAAGTCATTACAAAATAGAACTATTCAAATAGCCAAGGTACAATAATTGTAGAATACACAATTTGATACTAAAAATAAAGAAATACAAATTTAGATGTGAACCAATCCCGACCTCTATCTCCTACTTGAATGCAGTGAGTAGATTGCAATTTGTCTAATTGGAGATCTTCTCTAAGCCTGAAAAATATTGCAAATTTTGAGTTGAGTTTTACGATCCTAGTAAGTGCACCGTCCTCGATGGCTTACTCAATCACATAACACGTCAATTTATATAATCACATAATTGACACCACTTCATCAATTCAACATGTTGAGTCACATACATTTCATATTCACTTAAATCATATTTTACATTCAAAAATCATTCAAACTATTTATATCATATATATCATATGCATATGCAGTGCTTATGAGACTCACTTTTAATTATTACTTTGTTATGACCGAGTGCCTTTTTACTGGCTCATATCCCTTATGGATACCGAGGCTTGTTTCAAATAATGTCCCATATCCTTTATGGATACCGGGTACTTTAATAACTGAGCCAGAGGCTCTTATCATATTCTGAGCTTTAAGCTCTTTTTCGATGGCTACTTCGGTCACAATAGCCTTTATGTTGTCATGCATTCATATGGTAGAATGCATCACATTCACATATTTTCAATCAGTCACATGTTTTCAATTTCACATTCACATTCACATTTATCATCATACCTTAGTATGACATTCAACAAAAATGTTGAGTAATCACTTATTTCGTCAAATTCACATTTAATGAGCACTTCCAATATGTATTTCATGCATGAAACACCTCATACATTCAATGTCCGGAATCATCACAATCACATTCACATAATAATTCAATATAGAATTTAAACAGAACAATCATTTAAAGCAAGACCATTAAGGACGACTCACAGTACGCTCCAAATTAGCATTAGCTTTCATGATCCAAAAACGTCTGGATGCGGATATTTTATCCTACATATCAACATTATGCAATACATATATTGCACACACATTATTAATTGCACAATTACATAAACATTCAATTGTACATATATGTATATGTGTCATGTATAATGCATGCTCAATATGACTATCCTAGGTATGTTTCCTTCATCACAACTCTTGATCAATCAAACCTTATTATTTGTATATGTCTAACTTATTCTTAGGTTTAAACCTCAAGAACACTTGGTTATTTTAATATCATAATTCAATTACTAGTCATTTCTTTTCTAGCAGTATATGCTCTCATAAAATCAGATACTCATTCACCTTTACTTAATACATATAGCTCATCTCTTCTTGATCACAAATACTATCATATGAAAAACTTCATTCCCATTATACTCATGCCTTTGGTACTTTGATGTCAACAATTCATTTACTAAGTTATAACTTGACCAATCGATCATTCCAGCTTTTCTCAAACTTTCGGGTCAATTTTGCATGGTCATTAAGATGAGGAAAATGAAGTATTTAGGCAATACTTTCATCTTAACCAATGTTCCTTCTAATGAACTAAAGTTCATACAATTCAGTTCAGTATTCTGCACGTAATACATAAAATACTTAAAACTATACTCCAACTACAATAGCACTCAGTACTCAACTTCGAGCCAAATTTTGAAACTCTTAAAGATAGAATTAAAATTAGATTTCTTCATGTAATTTATATCCATATGTCTCTAGTTTAATCTAAATTAAAAATTATTTCATTTGGATATCTACAGATCAAGATATGGCCAAAATACAGATCTCTGTTCAGTGAAAACACTCCATTTAACAAATTCCAGCACACTTCAACATTTTCATCCTAAACTCACCAACCAATCATTATCAATCCTTTCCTAATGAATTCAGATGACCATGAAATTTTGTGGAGAGAAAAGATAATGTGTGAGGAGTTTGTGGTCCAAATTTTAAGTCAATCGGAAGTCCGGAGAAGAACTTATGGTCAAAATAGTGAAGGGTGTCAAGAACTATCTAAAAGCATAACACGTTCACTGTCATGATTGTGCTTGTGCATGATCATGCAATGCCTGTTAAATCATCTTTGTCATGATCGTGCTTGTGAACGATCGTGCACTGTCTGATTTCTCCCTTCTGTCATGATTATGCTTGTGCATAATTGTGCAACTCCTCTAAGGCTCCTCATTGTCACAATCATATTTGTGCACGATCGTGCACTGCCTCATTTTTCCTCTGTCATGATCGTGCTTCTCGTGCAACTCCTCTGGGGTTTCCCCTCTGTCACGATCATGACTTACCCAGGTTTACGTAACTACATATTTTTCATCACTTCTTCATCTATTTTGTTTAATCTATCATTTATAACTTATGTCCTCATTATTTCCTCTTCATTCCTACTTCTATTTCAGCTCAACTCACTTAAAGACAAATGAAAACCTATGATTGATCATAACCATCAAAAACAGAACATATCATTTACACATATTCATCACATTTTCTGCACTTCTTCATCTTCATCAACACCTTCATTTCATCTTTAACTTATCATTTTAATTCTTCCCATTTCACGACATCACATTACTCCTTTTTCCTTAACTCTAGACTCATCTTAGTTCATCTCTAAAAAACCCAAAGAGATCCCCGCATATCAACAGTGAAAATAGAGCATGAAACAGCCATTTACCTATCAATTTTTTCTGCACTCATTTTACACCATCTTTAACGATCATTCTAACTCAAATCATCACGACTTATGAACTATTGATCATCATCATATGTGTGAAAGCAAGAGATGAACATACCTAGGTTTTGTCATTCACGTTTCAACATATACTTATCACCATTTATAATCATGTAACTGTTAACTATCATAAAAAATGCTTCATTCAACAAATAAAGAAGAGTAGTGCTTAAGACTTACTTGTTTAAGCTTTAAGATCTTCAAACTCTTCACATTTTCTATTAACCCTATCTTTCTTCTCTCACTTATGAATCATCATTCAAGGGTGATAGGGTAGGGTCTTTAGTAAGAAATGAAGAAGACAACGAAACAATAGTAACAAATGAAAGGTGAAAGAAAATTTCAACGTGGATAGGTGAGAAGTGAGTATTAGGGATGAAGACAAATAAAAAAGATGAAGAACAAAAATGAAGAGAGAGCATTTAGCCAAAGAAATAAAATGAAAGACCAAATGGTTGTCTTTCATTTAGGCTATACGTAAGTGAGGTGTGTGGCAAGGCAAGTGGCACTTGTCACTTGCCATATGTCACCACCATATGGTCTTCACTTGGTCTTTTAAACTACTAATCCATTTGTTTCCCTATTTCTAATTCAATTATCTCCCGATCTTCCATGACACTTCTCATTAAATCCCAATATCATTTATAAAAATTTCCATTACCATTTGCTTCCTATTTCTGTTACTATTCGTCAATTGTTCCGCCACTTGGCATTTTTCCTAGTCCAAAAATACCCTTAATTCTAGAAAATTTTCATGTCACCAAAAATTCTAATTCACTACTTATACACTCCAACTCAATTTTTTAAGACACATAATTCATAATTCACATTATAATTGCATTAAAATAATCATTTATACCTGAAAAATGTCAAATGAGTGCATGAACAATTCATTGTAATGTGTGCAATAATCAAATTCACATGTGTGTATGCTAACATTATGCATAAGCGTGAAATGCATTTTGCTAATCTCTCTTGCTATTTCTTAATTATAGAAATCTAGGGTTCTAACCCTTATTATGGAAACAGGATGTCATAGTTCTCCTCTTAATAAAATTCGTCCTCGAAATTCTTATCTGATTGATCAAAAAGGCAGGGGTATTGTTTTTCTCATATACTCCTCCATTTCCCATTTAGCTTCATCACTCAAACAATTTCTTTCACTTAACTATAGTCAATGGAATCAATCGGTCTTTCAAGTACTTATTATGATATCACACTATCTTAATTGTTTCTTCAATATATTTCAGATTACTCACAAATTGCACTTCCAGTATCAATAACACACATATCATATTATAATGAAATTTCCTAACCATATCCATGTAAGACTGTATGAATCTTAAACATCTTTTATTAGTATGAATATGCATATATCTCGAACATTAGTATACAAAAATACAACATACCAAGTTACATATATCAGTTACAAAGTTATTAACACACTATATATAATGTAGCAAAGTGTTGTGATATGCAGATGCAAAACTACTTCTAGACTCTGTAGATTCAGCTGATCAGACCTTTAAGTCATGACTTCCAAAACGTAGGAGTTATACTCTAACTAACTACAATCCTCTTCTCGACCAAAAAAAAAATTACAATTTTGATGAGTTTTGCGAACTTAATGAGTGAACCATCATCGATGCACTCAACAAACCATATCATACAGGACCATTCAAATCAACATACCACATAACCAATAATATCAAGTTACATTTTAATAACACACATCAACTTAGGTGGAACTAAAGAAAATCATATAACATTTTAAAAAATCAAAATGTATTTCAAAATCACAATTCAATTTAATCAAACATGTATATGAAACTGCAATTATGCTTTCATTCTTATTTCCTTGTGATATGATCAAATATGCCAATTCACGCCCCGAGTTTCAAACAAATTTCTACTAGCCAGCTTAACGAGCATTGTAGCCCTGATCACATTACAAGCATTAAGCCCTGAGTTCTTATTACTAGCCTTAGGCCCTAATTACGAGCTTTTTACCGTGAATGTCTACGTATTGGTCATTTTGATCACAAATCCCATTATTTCATCATGAATGCCAAATGCAATTATATGAATCATCTCATATATCATTTTCTTCTATCAGTAACTGATTGTCCAAAATTCACAATCAATTTAATTCAAATAAGCATTTCATAATTATTCACGTAGTCAATAGTTGACAATAAAATCAAAAAAACTTCCATATATAGTCCCAAATATCAAACTCCTCGGATCAACAATGTTCATAATTGTAACAATCGTATAAGAAACAATTCAATAACCGACATTACACCAAAAATAAATCAACCATAATGAGAAACATCTAGGCTAACTCACAGAACACTCTAACGAGCTATTGTGTCAACGTCCCAACAATATATGGGTATTGACAATCACTCTGAGTTTTATTGGACATGCATATGAGCATCGGTCACTGATAATGAATAGAGAGAATATGTATGCAATCCTTAAGTGCAATGTTTATATCATTTTCTTCCTAATGTTCCTTTATGAACAAGCTTCCCTCTTTTAATCATAACTCTCTCTACAAAAATCCAAATAGCATGATTCTTGTGCCTCTTGAAACTAGACTTCATTAGTCTTAATATACCCAAAAATTACATGAACAGAATCTCCCCTTGGAATACAACCCCCATCCAAAGTATGTCCCATTTCTTATAAGAAATAGGCTGGCAATTAATGCTCAAACAATCATAAATCATTATCAAGACATCTTCTAGCCAAACCGTTTTACAAAAGCATTAATAAGACATCAATAATCATTTTTCATGTTTTATACTTCAACTAATTCGGGCTCTAAATCCCTAAAAAAATCAGGAAATAATACAAGGTTCTTGCACAGGGGTCTGTCATGGGCAATATTAGGGAAACAAGCATAACTCAAGCTATAATCACTATTTTATCAAGCCCCTTTCATAGAGATCAAGCTAAGACCTATATCTACAACTTTAGTTCTTTGAGTTTATACAAATTCATGCTCTAAAGGTTTGTAAAATAGATCAAAAGGGGGAATATGAAATTGAAATCAGGATTTCGACTTACCTTAGTGATTTCTTTCCTTTTCCTCTTCTTTTCCCCTTTTTTGCTTTCCTTCTCTCTCTCTCTCTCTCTTTTGGTTTTTCTCCCTATTCTAACCTCACATTAGACTCTCACTCTCCCTTATGTTGCCTATTACATCTATTTTCTCTAGAATGTCAAACTGATCCATATGTCACAATTTCATTAGTCTATATGTCACCATTTTATTGGTCCATGTATTATTCTTCTATCGGTCCATATGTTACTAACCTTAGGCTCCACATGTCACTCATTTAAGACTCAATATGTCACTACTTGTAAGGCTACACATGTCACCAATTGTAGGGTTACATATGTCACCATTTGTAAAGCTACACGTGTCACCATTCTAAAGCTCCACATGTCACAAGTCTAAAGTGCCATTTGTCACAGATTTAAAGGGCCACTTTTCACCAATCTTACCATTTAGGAATTCTACTAAGCCAATGTATACATTGACTCCTCAAACTTTCGATTTTTTTAATAATTAACTACAAATTACTAACTTAAATCGATCAATTTCTAGTTTAATTCTAATTCATCAAAATCATATCTAAGCATCCCAGAATATGTCAATCAAGTGCACATAAAACATTTGTCACTTATTTCTCATATTTATAAATAATAATCTATGAATGTGTATGCTAATCTCATGCATGTACATAGAATAATAAATTTTGTATCCGATTGCACCAAATTAATCATCTTGTGATATAACTTATTTTACTCAATGCAATATGCTTGAGCTTAATCTTCTAAACCTTCTAACCCCTCAACAATTTAGGAGACATGATATTACATTATCACTCTAACATCAGTATGGCACCATTTGAGGTGTTATATGGTAGGTGGTGTAGAGATCCGATATATTGGGATATAGAGGGAGCCAAGTTATTAAAGGGGCTGGAGTTGGTTTAAAAGATGATGGAGAAAATAAGGGTGATAAGGCAATGCTTGAAGGCAACTCAGGATCGGCAAAAGAAATATGCCGATCAACATTGTCGAGAGATAGAGTACAATGTTGGAGATATGGTGTTTCTTCGGGCATCACCTTTGAGGGAAATTCTGAGGTTTGGTAGGAGGGGGAAGTTGAATCCGAGATATATCAGACCATGAAATTGTACAACTTGTGGGGCCGTTAGCTTACAGATTACCATTACCACCAGAGTTATCATAGATTCATGATGTCTTCCATGTGTCAATGTTGAGACGGTACCGGTCGGATCCTAGTCATGTTATGTCGAGGCCTAAGATCGAAGTTACAAATGACATGACTTATAAAGATGTAGCGCCCCCTCACCGTAGGGTACACAACGGGAAACCCGAAGGTAGCTCCGACGAGTATCCCACGATAAAGGTGCGCCACCAGAACATTTCTACTAATAATCCTTATGGCATTGCAATAATT
>JAOTAX010153178.1:0-15115 GCA_025629825.1 Erythroxylum guanchezii | reverse complement strand
AGTCCTCAAAATTAAACAATTCTTTTCTCATAATTTTTTTCTTAAATTCATCAAATTTCCTTAAATTCATAAATTTTCTCACCAATTTTTTTATCATTTAAATTTATTTTAATATTTCTAATTTTCACCAAAAGTTCGGGGTCCAACAAAAAAATTATAATGTTTGCTACATTACTTTAACCAAATTTCAAGATGAGAAATTATAATATAATGAAGAAAGACATCTTCAAGATTTATGAAGAACAAAAGAATTTGGTATTAAAGATGTTGTCAATTAATCACAAATGAGTTGCAATTAAATCAGATATGTAGATTGTCGACAATTAAAACAAGGGTTATATGGCAAAAACAATGCATTACATTGATAATAATTGGATTTTATATAGTCAAATACTGAGGTAAATAATATTGTTTAATCAAAAAGAGGATAGAGGCAGTTCAAAATATCATAATATAAGGAATGCAACACCTAAACAAGATGAAAAGTTACCCAATATCCATCGTTTAGGGCTGGGACTATTGGGGTATCTAATCCCATTCTCTCCCCTAGCTTTTGTCTCTCAGTGTCTGTGTCAAACTAGTAGAGTGCTTTCGTTGTTAGTGTTCTTTCCGATCTTTAAGCATTTCACCGTTTCACTAGAAATTCCATCTACCCTTACTGTACTCCAGCTTGGCAGTTTCTACCGCCTGTCTAGGGTTGAGCCTTGGGATTTGGCAGCAAACTTAAAAATCCACCTACAAACGCTTTATGCCCAATCATTCTGGATAACACTTGCATCCTCAGTATTACCACAGCTGCTGACACAGAGTTAGCTAATCGACTCATAAAGTTCCCTATTATTCACGCAAAGAAAAGCACTTGCCATTCATTGGTCATTAGGGGCATTTCGAAAATGTCTGGGTCAAAATATGACCTTCAAATTCAGTTTCAAATTAGTAGATGCTGCTAAGGGGAGTGACATATCTTGTCAAGGCAAAATTTTTAAAATGATACCTTTATTTCCATGTCTTCCAGCGACTTTATCACCTACTTTGATATCCCGTTTCTATGAAATATATACACAAATTATTGACTTTATCACCTACTTTGATGTCCCGGTTTTATAACATATATACATAAATTATTTCTGGATTATAATTGGAGCCACCTTTTTTCTAGACCTATCTCACATCAAAAACTCGACCTCAACCCCCTATAGGTAGTTTTAGATAAATTTCCTTTCAAGTAGATACCTGAATTCCAAGTATGGTTTGTAATAATATATCCTCGAGGCATACAACGATTTTTTTTCCATTTGAGGCATTAATTTACCAATTAAAATATCACCGTCTCTACCTAAGATCCTAGCATCTCAACTCCTTATTCTACTAAATAATTATTCCCTCTTATTATGAATATTTTATTAAATTATTATAAATTATCAATTTTTGATTAAAAATTCATTTATCAATTTATAATGAGTGGCTCCATCATGGAAGAATCCATTTTTTTCACCTTTAAGCATAAATGAATCTTCCATAAAAAAAAGGTTTGGAAATAGAACGATATGATTTGATTCGTTCTCAATAGCCATAAGCTGATCATCTTAGGGTGCTCCCTTTGTCAACATATGCCACATGTTTTGCTATCATATGCGAGATTAAGCTAGCAATATCTGAGTGGATCTTTGATTCTAATAAAGTGATCAAACAATGGCAAAACAAATGATAAAGAAATTTGACAGTTATCAATCTATAATTTATAATACTATGATAGCTATCTCTATATTTGCTCTAAGGTATAAGATAGAGGAAAGTTATGTTTTATATTAGGAGTTGTATAGAGACCAGACTGAAGTACATATTACAACAACAACAAACTTGTAGAATTCCCACGAATATGTAGGGTCTAGGGAGGTCCAGAAGTATGCAGACTTACCTCTAACTGGTAGAAAGGTTGTCTCTGATAGACCTACTTGAAAAAAAATAAAAAATATACATATAAGATAAAATAATAAAATAAATAAATACTTACAAATAAAATATAAAATAAGTAATATAATAAATAATACAATAAATAAAGAATAATGTTAAGATTACAAATAAAAGATAAAATAAATACATTAATAAGAAAGAAGACAAGTACATAAATAAAATAAACAAGTCATTATAAAGTGAGAAAGTTGTTTGATCATTCACAAAAGACATGGGAACCAAAAGTGATGGTGATATAATAAGCAAAGCAATCAAAACATTTACCACTGGAGGAGCTAGTATGGTCTCCGATTATATATGATAAGAGGCTAAAGGAAATACACGAGGTTGGAATAATAACTAAAAGAAAAGACATTACCTTCAAAACTTAGCATGTCAATAATGATGAATAGAAGTTAACCACCTAATTGAAAGTCATGGTACCAACCTTTATAATAATAAAATTCAAGAATTTTTTTAAGAAGAAGAAATAGCCAAAAGAGAAAAGACATCAAAGGTAAATGTAAGAGTGAATTCAAATATAAAGCTAATACTGCTTTCTATGAATGTAGGAAACATATACATGTAAAATTCTAATGCTCAATTCTTAAAGAGAACAATAAGCACGACAAGAGAAAATTAAAGAAGCAAGAAGCCTTAAAAGTAACATGAATTAGTTTAATCAATTCTAAAATTGAGAAATTTGAGCACGCATCTGCAAATATGTTCTTTGGCATATGAAAATGAGGTCCCCAAAGCCTACTTCAATATGATAGTGAAGATGATCTTATCTGTGATGAGTACTTGAAAATCTTAAAATATTAACAAAAGTAGGAAAGAGATTATCTTTTAGATACAAGTATATCAAAAAAATTTGATATATGCAGTAAAAAAATAAAAAATAAAAAATCAATGCATCATTACATGAGTTTTGCCACTAAAAACTAGATAACTTCTTGAATGAAAACATGACAATTAGAAATGATATTGATAAGGTAAATTCTCACTCTCAAGTTTCAAAAAATGTAAGAGACAATTATATTTGATATTAGATTATAAGAGATCTCAGTTATAAAGTTCTTTCTGAGGCTAAGTCTCAAATTGTTATTAGGATATAAATAATAGTATAGTGCTTATAGAATTTAGAGAAGGAAATGTGCATATTGTAACAGCCTAGACCACCTGCCCACAGATATTGTCTACTTTGGGTTGCCTCTCAGGCCAAACTCCTCATGGTTTTGCTCTTCCCACCTTTGGAAAGACGCGTCTTCCCTGGTGTAGGAAGAGCAAAACTGTGAGGGTCTTAGAGCCCAAAGCGGACAATATCTATGGGAGGGTGGTCTGGGCTATTACAAGTGGTATCAGAGCCGGTTCTCAAACCGTTATCCCAACCTATGGTGGTTTCCTATAGTTACATCTTATCCAATATTTGTTTTAGACAATTTAAATCACTTTAGGAAGAATATTTGTTTGTTGTATATGTAGTGCTTTTGATATGGACATAATATTTTGTATTGTTTTGGATTCTATCAAAGAAGTTTAATTGATTAAAGGAAGAAACTTTTGCAGATTGTGTTGGACTTTTGGGTATGTTTTGTAATTTTTGTACTTGGTCTGACTTGATCCAACTTAGCTCAATCTAAGTAAAGTTGATTATGCTCAGGCTTAGGTTATAAGCTCTAGGGTCAATTGGTAATCTTAAGTCTAAGGATTAATTATACAACCATCATTATGAGAAAATCCACAAACACATAAGTAATATTCCATTTGGGATTCTCATTGTCAGGTCAGTTCAGTGACTTATTCTCTAATAATCACCGACACATTAGTTTAAGTATCTCGATACTTTAATTTATGAGATTAATTACTTTCTTCACAAAAAAGAAACATAATGTGTGCTAGTTTTACCGTTTTAACAATATCTCGTTTTGATGAAACTACAACTAGAAAAATTTAGGAATAATACGTAAATGTAAATTGAATCTCACAATTATGATCTCATCATAATCAATTACACTTTAATTATTCTAAGGATTTTATCTTTAGTATTAAAACATCAAATGTAATTAATACATAAAGATAAAGAATGCCTTTCTTAGTAATTTTGTCACTATACTACAACCAAAGTGATCGTTGTAGGGTATAAACCAACAATCTCCCATTTGCACTAAGCCAATCATTTATGTATCTCATATCATATTACCATATGACGATTATTCTACTACTGGGATAGTGTCTTAATAAGAGAATTTTCCAATATTCTCTATAGTAAGCACTTGCTTAAATATTACAACTTCCATCTTAATTATCACCATAATTAAGAAATCTTGCTTAAATACATCCTTGGATCTTTGATGAGACCTTAGCTCCTTTTGCATGCCAAATAACTATAATGTTCCATAGTATATTCCTATCTTGAATGATGCAAAGAACTATAACAAGTTCATTAAAGAACTTATTGATCTAAATAATCATTTCCACTAAATGAAACAACATGTTATAGCTTAATTAGCAATCATTGCTACATTGAAACCTTTCCAATCCTAATGATATTGTTCTAAGTAAATAAACCTTAATTAGGATTTACTTCTAAAGTTATATCCTTATCTTCTTGAACTCAAATATCAATTTATACATAGAATAATGGATATTGTCAATACTTCACAAGTATTTGATATCTCAAATACTAAACATCTTTAGTACATTATCTGTGTGATTGGAGTTAGAATAGGTAAGAAACTTCCTATCTATCTCTATAGATATAATTCTTATAATTAAGTTGTTACCTTTTCATATCCAATAAGAGTTGTTCTTAGACAATTATGTTTTCAACAATCGAAAATTAAAATTGTTGTTTTCTATGAGCAATTTGTCTCCATATACTCCCACTGAATAGGACAACCATACTCCCACTAACCTTCATGTAGACATCATAAATTCATAATCATCTCCAAAACAAACTCTTTGAATTCATCATGAAAGTAAATCTTTCAACATCTTGTATCCTTTCAAATATACATCAAATATATCAATAAAGGCACTTGTTTCAATTGGACGTACTGTCATGAGATTTGAACTTTACAAATTTCATCTTACTCCCACTACTTATCTTAAGAACCATTCTCCTATAAATATTTATTGAAACAAACAATTTGTTCAATAGGTTTGTAAGATTATATCCAACTAAGCATTACATCCTTAAATCATTAATTTTGACTATTTCAAAAACTTATCATTTCATATCTAATATGAAATCTTACTAATTGATTTAATTGGAACTATTGAAGGTAAGTCATTTGTACTAGGCATCATGATAAAAGAAATAATATTGCATCTTACAAGATCTCATATTGTATTTTCCTCATTATATAAATCCATACTCTTATGAATTCAGTGATGAAGGTATTCACTAGAGAGTCTCATTCTTTATAGATAACCGAAATTTAAAACTCACCACAGTGAATTCATTGAAGTGCTTCAGCATTCTCAATGCTTAATTTCTACTTAAATTTAAACAATTTGAACTTTTCAAAATTTTAAATCATTATTTCATTTAATACATATGACTATATCACATAAAGTCATTAGTATTCTAATGAAATATAAGTATCATCCTCATATGAATTGTCATTCCATCCAATACATCACATCTATAAATTTAACATTTCAATACCATTATCATCCTTTCACCAAAGGTTGATTTGGTTATTTTTGAACTTTCCAAGTTTCACAAGTTCCATATGATTCATAATCAAAATGATACACATATCCTTGTATGTAACTTTATGATTCTCATTATGTTGATTTACCAACATGGCATAAAAGGAAAGTCTCGGTTATCTGACTTTATATTCTTGCCACTTATGTTAAACATAAGTCTCCTTTGATCTAACATATACAAACTATTTGTATAAAGTTGGATCAACTACTT
Organism: Erythroxylum guanchezii; assembly: GCA_025629825.1. Classification (NCBI taxonomy): domain Eukaryota; kingdom Viridiplantae; phylum Streptophyta; class Magnoliopsida; order Malpighiales; family Erythroxylaceae; genus Erythroxylum; species Erythroxylum guanchezii. The sequence goes on along the minus strand of JAOTAX010153178.1, from coordinate 9,231 downwards.
TTACTTGATAATCTATTTCTTATCATGCTTTGAACATTATAATAATGCTGAATCCAAATTCAGTATCAAATACACATAAGCATGAGCTAGAAATACATTTGATAATTATCATATCTCTTATAGGCAAGAAAATTTATGCAATCATTTTCTTCTAATGATAACTATTATCATACTACAGCAAAGCCTTTACTTGGAGTCCACAATTATGCTTTTAGTAGGCTAAATTAAGTGGAACGATTCCAACAAAGTACTGAACCTTTCAGCTCTACTCCATGTAACCTTTGCATTTTGCTATCATGGTGTTGACATATATCTTACATGTTGTCATCAAAGTTTATAAGACATTAGTCAACTCAAATTGTCAATACATTTTGTCATTTATATGATTTTGACATAGTTCTAAAACTTTGTCGTCGAATCCTCAACAGGGATTATAGCATAATAATATAATGGACATACGATTTTCTATTTTCTAACTTTGAGAACCCTTCTCAAACATACCCTATACCCAAGAAATTTGGTTCACTAAATATACTAAAAAGGTAAATTCCACTAAAAACATACTATAAAAGTAAGAAAAACAAGTAATTAATTATATTCCATGATTACTAAATGAGATTAGGACTTTAATAATATACTTGGTTACTCCCACTATTTTATTCGAAATAATAACCCTCACTACTATTCGAAAAGATTACTTTAATCTTTCTAGTGGGCTAGATCCCATTCAAATTTAATTGATCTTTTACTCAACAAACCAACTAAACTTAAATTAGGTAGATAATAATTTTATCAATCACATCTCATGCGACTCCTAGATTGTTAGGTGACAACTCTTCCAAAACATATCTAACGCTACAAGAAAAAGGCTATTTAGCGACAGAAATTACCAATGGAAAACGTTAATATTCCATCGAAAATATAAGTTAACGATGGAGTTCACCAATGGACAAAGGCGTCGTTAAATAGGCCATCGGTAAATTTGCCAACGGATTACTTTTTCCGTCGATATATTTACCGACAATCAAAAGTGTTAATTACTGGTAAAATTACCGATGGAAAGAGTAATCCATCTGTATATTTACCGACGACAATTGTTAGATGAATCTGTCGATGAGTCAACCGTAAATATGTTACATTTTGCCGACAGTTTATGATAAACCATCAGTAAATATAACTCATTTTACCAACGGAAAATAAAATTCCGTCAAGAAAGGTATTAATTTTTTTAAAAAATCTCGACATTAAATTTTATTTCATAATCTTATGATTAATGCATCATTGCAACAGTTATGAATTATCTGTGCATAATTTTTTGTTTTGTTTACATATTTAATTTGTTTAAACACAAAGTTGATTGATCATATAGAGTTAAAAAAATTCATTGATAATAAAAACATTAAATTGTACATAATAAGTGTTAGGCAATTCAAACCAAATGACTACAACAATCCTATTTGTCCTGGTGACTGCGGATGGTCTGAGATGCTAACCCTCCCCTTCAACTGCTCCATGTCATTTGGAGCTTAGCCGTATACTCTATCGTCTTTTGAAACTGACTTTTCAATGTCTGCACTATGCTCTTAAGCTGATGGTATTGTTCCATTGTCAGCCGTCTACTAGATGATGCTATATTGGACGTGGAGGATTGCAGATAACATGTGTTTGCAAATGAACCTAGCCCGAAGATCTTCCACAATGGTCCCTACCACCCACTGCATCAAGATATGTCTGACTCTCATCAACAACTTATTCGTGCTGAGACTATCACTGAATGCTTTCTTATATTTGGTCCTATTAAGAGGCAATGTTTATATTAGTAAGTGATAATTATTAGGAATGAATATTAAAGCATAAATTTCACATACATTCGGTTATCTACATCGGTTGTTGACGAATGTCACACCGTCATGCTTCTTAGTGTGAGTGTACAAAAATAGTTGATGAAGTGTAGGCCTCATGCCCATAGACTTTTCCTGCATAACAATAAAATGTTATAAGTTAACTAGAATTTATAAAAATTTCGACAGAGTCTCCTCTATTTTTATGATATTTACCCCCTATTGAACAAAGAAAATAACTCAACATAGTCATATATGGCACCAGACATTTATACCATGATCATTATCCATAATACACATATTTTCATTCCAACTTTCACACATCAATTTAAATTGAAATACAACAAAGTAAAACATTTAGAAAACTTCCAAGTCTCTCTGTATGCTCGTGGTGGGTAATTGATCTTCCCGTATGTATGGGAAGACTATCTCCCCCTGGGCCTCCACGTCTGTTGCTCGAGTTACACCTTGAGATGGGCATTGCCTCAGGTGATGTCCAATACTCTCGCCAACGAGTCCATATTTGCTCAGAAATATAAGGCGGTCTTACACCAACCTTGTGCATCGCACCAATAAAGTCGTGATAACATATACGAGCTCGCTTCTCCCATATTTTATGTATAACTGCGTCGAAACCAGAATCCTAGAAAAATTCTTTCTAAAATAAAAAGAAAAAATTTTGATAACTTATAATATAATAATATTTATCTAATTAATGTATACAAATCAATTAAAGAAGAAAAAAATGAATTTTATTGTACCTCAAACTCCTGAAAGTAAAATGTCTTTGTGACCTGAGAAATATTCTTCCGTACATAACCCTCAGGATCAATCCTCTCCTTAAATTTAGATGTCATATTTCTAGAACACGGTCCAGACGAAATCAACCTAATATAAGAAAAAATAATTTTATACCTTTTGCAAAAATTTAAACCTATAACTTAATTATAAACATATATAGTGTTTCATGTGATTTCACTTACAGATTATTGACAATTGTTGTGTACTTTCTTCCATCAGGTCCCTCAGCTCCAGACTGGTGGTCGTCTCCTTCATCCGCTATAGGGGTAGTGGATGATGTAGGAGTGGTGGATGGTGTAGCATGAGGAGCAATAGGTGATGGGTCATCTGCAACTGTAGGGCCTAGAGAGGGAGGTGGTGATTCAGTTGCAGCTGGAGACTGTGACGGTCCACCTTCACAGTAAGTACCTCTGAACATGCGTCTGAACCTGGGCTGCATTATATCACGTTGTCTCTTTGGTCCCATATTTCTACCTGAAACTCATTGTTTATTGAATTTTCTAGAAATACAAGAATTTGAATTTGAATTCAATATTTGACATAATATATGCAAAAGGAAATAAGGCGATTTGTTGAATATCATATTAAAGTACAAACATTGAATTCAATTATGAGAATAATTGTTACAGTTATAAAACAATAATATAATTAGTTTAGAGTAGAGTCTAGTGTATTGCAGAGATAAATCACAATGATATAATTATTTTCTTGAATTCCAAGTGGCATGAGAGTCGGTAAAGGTAAATGAGTCCCCGATGGCTGGATTCCCAAGAAGGGTCCTAGCATGTTCGAATGCACCAATGGAAATAGTGAAAGTTCTTCCCTCACGTGTAAGGTTTTGAACACCTTCTTGCAACAGCGTTTCCTCTATTGCTAAACTTGTAGATGAAACGGTACGAAACGGTTTACTTACAACACAATAGGAAGGAACTAACATATTGTCAAATTAGATACTCGTTAAACGAACCTATCCTGAAAACTCATACGTACGTGAATCTCCAGACGAGCTCTGTGGAATTGCCAACTTTTCCAAAGCAACCGATTTCCCTAATCCTTTATCGACCATTGTGTCATTGCTCCCGTTTCCTTCGACATACATGTTATCTTCGAGATTCAAGTAAGCTTAAAACAACATGTAGTATATTACCATCAAATGTGAATATATATAATAGCTTCATAAAAGAAAATGAGATGTACATAATAAGGAAAGTAAAGTTGTTTAGATGATACTATACACCTTGAAGCAGAAGATCGGTCATGGAAGGCAAACGATCATTACTTAAAGAAGTAGAGATTGTTGCTACATTGTTTATTCCTTCGGTAGGGACAATTTTGCCACATTTCTCTTAACGGAATGAATTACTATCATTCGAAACCAGATGTCATGTCGACATTCCTTGATTAAGAATTTGAATTAAATATTTGACACAATATATTGAAAAGTTTGAAATGATCTTCTTTGTTGAATAAAATATTCAAATATATACACAAAATAATCGTTATCATAACTTAAATTGTAAATTACAATCATCTTCATTTTCTAAAGAATAAGAATCAAAATCCAGCTCCTTTTCATATCTCTGACCCTCGTCTTCCTCTCTAGATGAAATTTCAATATATTCGTTAGATGGATCATTGAAAAGTTCATTATCATAATATGTGACAGATGCATTTATAAAATAAGCATCTTCCTGAAACGCTTCACTTTCAATTTTTTTTTCTCCTTTTCTATGTGATTCAAAAACACATATATGTTTAACTTTGTAAACCGCCAACCAATCTGACTTATCTCGTCGTAAGCTGGGAAAAGGAACATAACACACCTGTTTTGCTTGCATAGCCAACACGAAAGGTTCAAATTGTCTCAATTTTCTTCAATTGTTGATTTCAACAAGATTGTATCGGCTATGCACTTTTGTTCCAACATTTGGAGCCGGGTCAAACCAATCACACTTAAATGTCACAGTTTGCTTGATTAGCAATGCGGGGTACTCAACTTCAAGTATCTCAATGATTTTGCCATAGCAATCCATCAATTCTCCCTGTATTAAAACTCCACTATTTATTGTTGCCATGCTATGACCATGATATTCTGTATGATATTTGTTTCCATTAACGAAATACACCTGATACGATTTAACAGTTCGCAGAGGTCCCTTAGCGAGATCACAAGTGAACTTGTTCTCTATTGGATTTTCTAAGGCCTACATAAAAAGAAATTATCATATCAATGAGTACAATGTTATTTTAACACTTAAATCTTATAATTCAATTATGAGAATATTTGTAAGCGGAAACTTACATATCTCTCGAACCATTATGCAAAGTGTCTTCCAGCCTCATTCTTTACTTCATCCTGTGTGCTATCTGGCAAGATCTCACGTAACAATGCCTCGTATAAACTAAATATATTATTATGTATTTTAGTTATGAACAAGACAAAATTTGAAAACCAATATAATCATGTTCAACTTACTGCACAAAAGGTTGAACTTCTTGACAGTTCAATAAAATATAACCATGGGCAGCCTCAATATCTTGCTCTGTTAACATTCTTCTTGTTACACGTCCATATGCTCACCCAGGATATGTGAAAATGGATAAGTTACCATCAGCATCACTGATTCTTCCCTCATCATCAGGAACTTTTCTTTCTCTTGTGTGAACATGTGACTCAAAATAATGTCCACAAAATGTACTAACTTCCTCCATTAAATAAGCATTACATATGGAACCTTCAACTCTAGCCTTGTTTTTGGAATTTTTCTTCAAGTGATGCAAATATCTATATTAGAACATATGGTTATTACAATTTAATAGTTAACACATGTTATTACTTCAATTATAATAATTTGAATTTGAATTACGTCTCAAATGGATACATCCATCAATATTGAACTAGACCAGCTAGTTTTGCCTCGTATGCTAAATGCACAGGTAAATGCTCCATACAATAAAAGAAGCTTGGAGGAATTCATCCTTCTAACTTGCACAAGATTACTGGAATCTCCCTTTCTAGTATTTCCATTTCGGTGAACTTGATTTCGAATGCTGTTAAACTTTTGAAAAACAAACTTATTTCTGTTATCACTTCCTAAACCTTATTCAGTAGCAACTCCCGAAATGCGATTGGAATTAGCTTTTGCATAAACACATGACAATCATGACTTTTCAATTCAAATAATTTGTACTTCCTTATGTCCACACACTTTGCCAAGTTTGACACATAACTATTGGGAAACTTTAGACTTTTTAACCATTTACACAATATTTCCTTTTATTTTTTGTCCAAAGTGTAATATGCTTTCAGATATTTATCAGTGCGAAGATCTTTATGTAACTCATTCCTTCTACAAAAAAGTTACAAATTAGCTCGTGATTTTGCATTGTCTTTTGTCCTCCCTTCAATGTTCATGATGGTATTGAACAAATTGTCAAAAAAAATTCAGTGTGCATCACATCTAGAATATAATGTATCAAATTTGTTTTCCAATATGGCAAATCCCAGAAGATGCTTCGTTTTCTCTAACCAAAGTTTTTACTAATTCTTATATTAACTTCATCAGCTTCAAATTCTATAACATTCAACAAGCCTAATTCATCAACCTCTTGCAAAATCTCTTCACCAGCTTTGTAATGGGGAGAAGGTGTTTTTACCATCATATTCTTAATGAACTTTTGTTTATTGCATCTAAATGGATGATCTGGAAGAAGAAATTTCATGTGATTGTCAAACCAATATACTTTGCCCTCGTTTGGAAGATAAAAGGCATCAGAATCGTTGCCACAATAAGGATAAGCCAGTTTTCATGCTGTGCTCCATCCAAACAATATGACATATGCCGAAAAATCACTATTGGTCCTCATCAATGCTGCTCTCAACACAAAATTCTGTTTCAGAGACACATCATATGTTTGAACACCATATGCCCAAAGATGCTGCAATTCTGATATCAATGGTTGTAAGAAAACATCAATTTTATGTTTCGGATTTGAAGGACTTGGCACAATCACTGTCAAGAACATATATGCGTCTTTCATACACATCCATAGAGGCAAATTATAAGGAGTTATTATGATTGGCCATGATGAATATTGCTGACCGGATTGACCAAAATGTTGGAATCCATCCGTCCATAATCCCAACCTTACATTTCAACTATCAGCTGCAAACTCAAGATGTTTATCGTTGAAATGTTTCCATGCCAGTGCATCTAAAGGATGACTCATAATTCCATCTTCCTATTCGTGTTCATTATGCCATCTTATGTGCGATGCAGTAACATCAGAAGCATATAGTCTTTAAAGTCTCAGGGTTAGCGGGAAATAGTACATTCACTTCTAGGGTAATAATTTCTGTTTCATTGAACGCTTTCTAGGCTTGAACCTTGGGTGGCCACAAAATTTGCACTCTTGTAATTCCACATCATCTCCCCAATACAACATACATCCTAATTTGCAATAATCAATCTTCTCAATAGGCAAACCAAGACCCCTAACAAGTTTCTTCGTATTGTAAAAACTATCAACCACTGTATGATCAGGAGGCAATGATTCATTATATCACTCAAGCATTTTATCAAAACTACGGTCCAAAATATGCCCTTCAAACTTTATGTTCAATATTTGCGCAATTGAAGACAATTGGGTTATTGTCTCACAATTTGACCATAACTCTTGGTCTGCTAACTGTAGTAAGTCAAAAAACTATTTTGCATGTGGGTTAGGTTCTTCTTTAAGATTTTCTATATTTTCCTCAAAGATACTACCGCTTGCATCATAAACCATTTGCATGTATGGATTTTCAGTACCATCCACATAATTTGTTCTAAATCCAATCCCCCCTTCAAACTCATTAAAGTTGACAGAAGATTCTGTTTGATTACCCCTTAAGGTGCTACAAATGCTAGGTTCCCTATATCGTGTCTACTCAAAATAATTGGGGACAAACCCTTTTCTCAGCAAATGCCCATTAACTTCATCAATTGGAAGGAAACATTTGTGTTTGCACTTTTTACATGGACATCTAATCTTCCCCATCCATATATGCAGGTTGAGAATATGCATAATGAATAAAAGCTTCAACTCCGGCAACAAATTTAGGATTAATGTAACCATCAGGTGTTAATCGTCTATACATCCAAGATCTATCAGCATAACTCATTTCTGCAAAACTGTTAATTTAAAATAGTGAATCATGAGTTAGTATCATTCATGCTTGCCAAATATTACTTCACATCTAAGATAAGACTTGTGAATCAAGACAACAAGTTCTGGTTATGACTCCTAAGCTCCTCGTATTTTTCACCGATAAGCCTCACAGAAGCAATCATCACGAGTTATGGGTTAAGGTTTATGGATTCAAATCTAAAAAACGAACCTATCCTGAAGATCGAACATATATGCTTGTAATCATATATGTTAGAAGATTATTAATATTAAAAGTCCTATATTAAATATTTACTAGTGCTAAATATAATAAGTATTCATCAAAATATGAATACTTATTTTAATAAATTGTTTTAACATATAGCTAGTTTTTAAAAGATGCGTGTAAAAATTCCACATGAAAAGTAAAGAGAAGCTAATCACTACGGAATAAGAATCAATGAAATAACGGATTGACATATTAAGGTAATTGGAACTATAATACAAGTCAAACTCAACCTATATTAATTAAATGATAAACCGAAGTTCATACCACAAACAAGTTTCACATCATGTGGGCCATTTCAATTAAAATGCAGGAAGTTCAGATGCGAAGTTCAAACCGCAAACAAATACCCAAATTAAACCAAGTTCACAAAAACGTAGTAAAAAACTAAATAACTTACCTCAAACGACACGCAGAAGGATCTTCTTGAAGTACGTGAAGGAAGATGATGATGACGGGGCTAGAATGAAAAATACAGAAACTGATACAAATGTCATTAAAATGTGTGAAAATTCATTGTTGACATTGTCACACCATATAAGAAAATGAATGTCATTTAAATACCTATTAAAGCTTCTCTTCAATCTCCCTCAAAATATAAATACTGGAAACAAATGAGTTTTTACAACCAAGAACAAATTTGTTCACAGGTTAGAAAGTGGGATATATAACACATCAATTGCCATGAAATATTATAATCAATCAAGGTAATTCAACCATTAGGTGTTATCCTTAATAATTTGCATAATTATAAGTCTCATCGATAATAAGATCACTAGTTAATACTAAGAAGCTGTTGTTTTAATTTAAAAAAGGTGATGTCACATTTTACGAGAACCCTATTGAAAATTCGACAGAGTTTTCCTTATAAAATGGACATCCCCCTTTTGGAAGAAGGGTCAATCCTGCAATAAAAATATACTTATATATAGACCACTAACCACAACTCAAATTGGGTCTCCAAACTATATGTCTATTCTCAATTCAATCCACATTTGCATCGCAAAATCTATTATAATCCAATTCACAATTCAAGTATACCAATTTGTAACCCATACACTCTCAATTATAGTTAATGCATCAAGATATTCTCAATTCTAATCAACAATAACTCAATTTAATCAATTTCATTCATTTATATAAGAACATAACCCT
>JAOTAX010153128.1:0-15121 GCA_025629825.1 Erythroxylum guanchezii | reverse complement strand
AAAATCTCTCAACTCTCAATCTCTCTCTTAACTCTCAATTTTCGATCTTACCAGTTTTACACAAGTTTTTGAAAATAATTTACAACTTTGATTTTCAGTAGATTTTGTGAAAAGAACAAGTATCTTTTAAACAAACTTGTTTACGAAGGGGCTTAACAAAAAAAATATACACAATTCAAACCCCCCCCCCCTTCTTGTGCATTTGTATATCATTATTAAGTCCTGTTTTAACGGGTGATTCACTTCAATCCTTGCCACAATCAGGGTATCCTTGCATTGACATATAATAACATTAACTTTACCCCAATTCTCCAGAATTTACCTCTTTTAGTGTTACATCATGTCATAATGATTCAACTACCATATTGGGTGCACTAACTCTTCTCATTTGATTCATCATCTTTTTCTTTATCTCATTTCCATCTCATCTTCCTATTGTTATTTATTTCTTCTCCCATATGTATATTTTTAATCAATTCAGAATTACTGATGCATGATCATTATGAAATTCTGGTCTTAATTCCCCTAATATGTTCTTACAGTGGATCAAAATTCTTGTCACATTAATCAAACAACCATTTCGGTTCAAAATTCATCTTCTTAAGATCAGAACAATTTCTGTTTTCATTACATTCTACTTGTACAGTTTAATCTCATCATTTCTACTTATATCCCTATTTTCCTTAAAAAATCCATGACAATACATTCACATCTTTATCACATTCAGGAATATATCACCATAATACAATATTAGTGTCATATTCAATAATACATCCTCTAATACAAATACATTGAATCATTATCTGTCATATCTAACCATATACTATTTCCCATTTCTAATTATCCATAAACTTTCATTTTCTCACATTCTGACAAGGCATCACTTTTCTCACTAGTTCTTTCAACTCAAACTCTTAGCACATGCTCATCCGTGTGACTCATACTCGTGTGACTCAGACTAGGGATCAGTTGCTACTGTCTGCTGTGACATATCAAAAATGCATGTAACTTGACATATAATTTGAAAAACGCCCATGTAAGATACTAATTCTGGGCTCTGATACCAAATTGTAGCACCCCACCCTCACAAGACACATACCCGACATCCTGAGTGGTGTCTGAGTACGTACCCTATAAGGCGGCATGCTAGAAAAGTCAAACACTCAAATTTCAGTTCTTTTTTTTCACAAATCGCACAAATGTATGCGAAAATCAATAATTAAATCAGGCTCGTAATGTTATTTCTTAAAACTCAAAATCATATTCATCACTACACTTTGATCAATCTCATTTATAAAACATTTCCAAATTTCCCCAGTTATTACATACAGGAATATTTGAATACATATTGTATAGAAATCGTGGAATATATAAATTTATACAAAAATAAGAAAGTACAGGTACAAATGCAAATTGATCCCGATCTCTACCTCTTACTTGTATGCAGTGTCTATACTTCTGTTAGCCCAATGGGGTAACTTTTCTGAGCCTGAAAAATATTGCAAATTTTGAGTGAGTTTTGCGAACTCAGTGAGTGACCATCCTCGATGGCTCACTCAATCACACAACACATATAGTACACATATTCACATAATTCACATTCATTGGAACATATCTCACATACTTAAAATCAGTCAAATTATTCAAATCATACATATCAAATACATATATGATGCTTACAAGACTCACTGTCAATTTGTTATTGTTGTGACTGAGTGTCTATAACTGTTCCGTATCTATTGTAGATACCGAGCACATTAATAAATGTCCCGTATTTGTTGGAAATACCAGGCTCAATTTACATAGTGAGCCTTTGGCTCTTATACACTTTCTGAGCTCTGAGCTCTTTTTTCACATTCTGAGGTTTAAGCTCTTTTTCGGTGGCTACTCTGGTCACAACAACCTTTATCTTTCATGCATTCATGAAATGAAATGCATCACATTCACATCTTTTCAATCAGTTGCTTTATTTCACTATACATATGTCATCGGACTTTAGTCTGGCATTCAACATTTAAGTTGAGAATCACTTTTTCGTTCATATGTATATTCACATTTTTCTTCGGAATTAGGTCTGGCATTTAACAATCAATTCGTGTATCACATATTTCATCAAATTCACATACAAGGAGCACTCATATTATTATTCATGCATTTATCAAACTCCTCGGACATTCAATGTCTGGAATCAGAACAATCACATTTCATTTCAATAGCAATTCAAAGCAGAAAGTTAAAATATAATAAACAGTGAATGAGATCATCTAGGCCGACTCATAGTACACTCTAGATTACCATTTGTTTCCAAGTTCTAGAAACGTCTGAATGCGGATGTTTATCCTACACATCCAAATTATGCAATATACACATTGCACACACACATTAATAACTTTGCACAATTATAAACATTTATTTATGCACAAATGTGTATATGGGCTATGTACAATACTTGCTCAATGACACTCTTAGGTATATTATTAAATTTCATATCTTATCCAAATTCTCATTTTATAACTTAATTACTCGTCATTTCATTGTTAGCATTATTTGCTCTTATTATCAAATTCTCATTCACTTTAACTTGACACACTTTACTCCTCCTTTTTAAATCACAACCTCAATCATGTGAATATCTTTATTTCCAAACAAACTCATACCTTTGGTACTTTGATATCACATTCACTAATGTTATTCCAACATTACAACATTACACATTATCCAAACTCTCCTTTCTTTTTATAAATTTTCTCCAATTTTCTAGACCTTCGAGTCTATTTTCCATGAACATTCTGACAAGGAAGATAAAGTAATTTGATAACACTTTCTTCTAGAAAGATGTTTCCCGTTGTCTTAGATTCCTAATGACACTAAAAATCATTCAATTTGGTTCGGTATTATGAAAGTTATACTCCAAATATTTGTGGACTGTTCTCATTCTATAACAAGACATTATACTCAACTTTCATCCAGAAATTGAAAGTCTTAGAGACTGAATCAAAATTCAATTTTTTCAACCAATCTATAGCCCTATGTCTCTATTTTACTCCAAATTAAAAATCATCTCATTTGGATGACTACAAAATAAGATATAACTGAAATACACAATCATGTTTAGTGAAATCATACCAGTTGATACTATTCCAAGAGATTGACTCACTTTCCTTCAATCAATCTTTTTCAAATGAATTCATTTGGAGGTCAGCTGACGAAGTTATAGCCAAAATAATCAAATATGTTTAGATTTGGAAAACCCTTCAGGTGGCGAAACATTGGTGAAGTTGTGGAAGAAACAAGGTGCGATAGCACCTTTCCATGTCGCGATCGCACCTGAGGCTACTCCTAGGGTATGTCGCGCCTTTGCTTGTCGTGATCGTACCCGTCATGATAGCACCCAAGGCTGGGTGCGATCGCACCTTTCATTGTGGCGAGCGTGGCGAAGATGTCCTATCTAATACATTGTCTGCGACATCACTAACTTGTAATAGTCATATCTCTTAACTCCAATATCCAAAATTTTCATACTTTATACCGTTGGAAAGCTAAAAGAATGATCTACAACTTTCATGAGACAATTTTGTCAAAATCTTCCTAAATCAATACAGTTTTTCCCTTGAAATTAGACCACACATTTTTCCCTTATTTCTCTTTTCTTTCTTTTATTCTAAACCAACTTCTCTAACTTATCTTCTCTCAATTCTCTCCAATTTCGTCTTCCATGCAACCTAACATATTCAAAACATACCAAAAATCAAGGAATTAGCATCAAACATCCAAAATCAGAAAAAACACATTCATTTACTTCATTTTTGCTACATACTGTTTATCTTTTTCTTCATGTTCTATATTTCACCATTCTATACACTTCAACTTTTCTGTACATTCTCTATTTTTCTTTTCTCAACTTTCATTTTAAAAAATCTTTCTCATCTCCAAACATCATCATACAACTATTCTTCAACTTTAAATTCATTCTTTTATTCATCTCTAAAAACACTGTAAACTGACATATACAGTGAATACACAACCATAAACAAAGCATTTACTTGTTCTTCTCTCCAAAATTTTCTACACTTAATCATACATGTTTCCTATGATCTTTCAACTTATAAATCATTTCTACACTATCTTAAAACATCTGGATCATCATATATTCGAAATCACACATCAAGAATTTTTTTTCATATCTTAAACCCACGGTGTTCAAGAAAAACAACCATTTTTCTTCATGATCATGCAATGACAAATAAATCACCATTTTTGTTGTTTCATAAAGCAACATCTCTAAAGGATTTACACAATACTTACTTGATATTACTCCAAATCTTCAAAATCTCACTCATGAAGAAGATAACATGATCATCATCTTGAAGGTTGGAAAGCTTTGGGTTTCTTATGGAAATGAAGAAGATAACATGAAGGAAGTAGCAAGTGAAAGAGGGAAACAAGGTGTAACGTTGATGATGGTTGGCAACAAAAATCATGAAGAAGGAGAAGAAAATTGGAGAAAATGGAGAAGTTACAAAGAAGAAGAGAAAAGCAAGAGTATAGCAAATAAACTTAGTCTTTCTAACAAAATCATAAAGTAACTTAACTAAGTTAGTGACACTTGTCACTTATCTAGCTTCTAAGGAATTCAACTAGTTCGTCATCCAACTAATTCACTCTTCTCCAAAATTTTCTCCAATTTGTCTCTAAATTATTTTCAAAATCATTATCTCAAAAATTCTAAAGTCGACTCCCTAATTTCCTCATCATCATTTATTCTTATTTTTATTTTCATTCACCAATTTACTTGCCAATTGACATTTTTCCTAGTCCAAAAACACCCTTGAATTCCAGAAATTATCCTAAAATTCACCAAAATTTAAAATTAACAAATACACTCACAAATTAAATTTTCAATACAACAAATTCACATATTCTCAATAGTATCAAATCACACTTCAATTATACCCAGAATTATCAATGAATGCATGTACAATTATTTTCATGTGTAAAAGTTCAATATTCCCGTGTATGTATGCCAATATTATGCATAAGCATGAAAATGTATTTTTTGATCTCTCATTTCTATTTTCTCAATTATTGAAATCTAGGGCTCTAACCCTTAGTATGGGAACGGGATGTTACAACTGCCTAATTAAAACTAGAGATCGTATCCTAGGTTATTTGGTGGTTAGGTTTAATCAACGATTGTATCTTGATTAATCAAAACCTAAGGGAAAACTCGGGTTAATTATAAACTCACGATTAATAATTGCTAGGAGAGGTTTGAGAACACAAATTAATGAATTATGTTTAATTAGGGTATAGGCCGAGATTGAACCAAAGAACCGGGTCCCTACCGAATTCTCCACAATTATCATTTTTTGCATGTTTTCTTTGATTTGTTTTTATTAGTTAGCTTCATTTTATTTTCTTCTTCCAAACTCCAAATCTTCAAAATCTCACTCAACCTTAGCTTCACACACAACCCACGATCATCATTTTGAAGGTTGGAAAACTTGTGGTTTCTTATGGAAATGAAGAAGATAACATGAAGGAAGTAGCAAATGAAAGATGGAAACAAGGTGTAACGTTGATGATGGTTGGCAGCAAAAATCATCAACAAGGAGAAGAAACTTAGAGAAAATGAAGAAGTTACGAAGAAGAAGAGAAAAGCAAGAGTAAAACAAATAAACTTGGTCTTTTTAACAAAATCATAAAGTAACTTAACTAAGTTAGTGACACTTGTCACTCATCTAGCTTCTAAGGAATTCAACTAGTTCCTCATTCAACTAATTCACTCTTATCCAAATTTTTCTCCAATTTGTCTCTAAATTATTTTCAAAATCATTATCTCAAAAATTCTGAAGTCGACTCCCTAATTTCCTCATCATCATTTATTCTTATTTTTATTTTCATTCACCAATTTACTTGCCAATTAGCATTTTTCCTAGTCCAAAAGTACCCTTAAATTCCAGAAATTATCCTAAAAATTACAAAAATTCAAAATTAACAAATACACTGACCAATTAAATTTTCAACACAACAAATTCACAAATTCTCAATAGTATCACATCACACTTCAATTATACCTGAAATTATCAATGAATGCATGTACAATTATTTTAATGTGCAAAAGTTCAATATTCCCCCTGCATGTATGATAACATTATGCATGAGCATGAAAATGTATTTTCTAATCTCTTATTGCTATTTTCTCAATTACCAAAATATAGGGCTCTAACCCTTAGTATGGGAACGGGATGTTACAACTGCCTAATCAAATCTAGAGATCGTATCCTAAGTTATTTGATGGTTAGGTTTAATTAACGATTGTATCTTGATTAATCAAAACCTAAGGGAAAACTCGAGTTAATTATTAACTCACGATTAATAATTACTAGGAGAGGTTTGAGAACAATAAATTAATGAAATATGCTTAATTAGGGTATAGGCTGAGATTGAACTAAAGAATCGGGTCCTTACCGAATTCTCCACATTTATCATTTTTCGCATGATTTCTTTGATTTGTTTTTATTAGTTAACTTCATTTTATTTTCTTCTTCCAAAATCCAACCCCCTCCCCCTCCCCACCCTCCCTCTTAAACTTAAAGACCAGATAATTTAATTTCATAAACTTTACACACACTCTCTGTGGGATCGACTTACACTCGCCACTGCTATAATAGTAGTCTAGTTATTTTATTTTGATTAGCGTTACCACGCGTGGTCAATTTTGACGTCGTTGCCGGGGAGTGCGGTGTTTTAGTTTTTTTTATAATTTAATTGGTGTTTTGTATATATTTGTTCGTAATTGATTTCTTTTCAGTTATTTCGTGATCTTTTAATTTTTTGTTTCGTGTTTTAAAAAAATTCGATATGAACGGAAGTAATTTCTTTTAAAATTCATATTCTCAATCCTATATCAATGTTTGGACTGATCAACCTAACTTTTGTTATGGATGGAATAATCACCTGAATTACTTCCATGGTAGTTTGCAGGACACACAACAATTCTTGTACAGATCAGAAGCTTCCTATCACGACTCCGGTCCATCCTTGGAAGAGTTGATTAATATTGTGAAAGCTAATACTTTGCAATTGCAGGAGAATACTCTACAATTCTAAAAGGATGGAGGGAAATTTTCAAGAAACAGATGGTCTAGCGCCCAAGATTCAGACAGCTAACATGATTCAGGTGCATCTTTAGAAGAACTTGTTAAGAATCTTGCTGCTAACAATTTGTAATTTCAATAGGATATGCGGCAATTTCAACAGATTATATAGCAACAGTTGCAAGAATTCCAACAAGAGACAAAAGCAAGTCAACAGAGTATGGAAAACCAAATAGGTCAGATGGCAATAAGGCTCAATCGCCTGGAATCGCAAAGCGAAGAGGAGCAGTCGTATCAACCTGAGGTGTACCCAATGGACGTTTGTGCGGAAACTTTCCAAAGTGATGAGGAGCTTGAGAATTTTGAAGTCAACCCTCAATTAATTGTTTGTGCCGAAGAAGTGGAGAAGGAGCTAGAAGGCGAAAAGGACACATCTTTAGCTCGGAGCTACGTACTAAATCCATGATCATTTTTTAGACTAACTCTTTACCTTTACATAACGGATCGGAGGAATTGAATGATGAAGAAAAAGGTGAAGAGACGTTTGAAATATTTTTGGAGTATATGGACTCAGTCGAGATTGAGAATCTAAGGATAGGGAAGACGCTAAATGAGGATGATGATCAACTAAGGCCCTATCTAGAACTACCTCGCGTGGAAGTGGCGCTAACTGTAATACCTGAAGATCACAATTTCGTCACGTGAGAAAAAGGAGTCGAGCCAGTAACCCTAAATAAAGGCGCTTCTTAGGAGGCAACCCAAGGGAAGTAAATTTTTGTTCCTTTACATTTCCGCATTACTTTTTATTTGTATGTGTGTTTTTGAATTTGTTTGTTTTACTTGTTTTCAAGTTTTCAATCAAAATGAGAGAATGAATAAAACAAATGAAACAAACATTTTCTCGTTTTCTATTGCTTCTAGGAATATATAATCATGATTAGACTGTGAATTGACTAGAGAATTTCATAGCAACTTTAGCATGTATTTTTGCTCTTGCAATTGGTTATGCATTATCTTTAGAAAAGTAGTGACTAATGGTAGACAAAGCTAGTGAGATTTTGAGCCTTATTTGACTGACACATCCATATTAGTCTTATTGCCTTTTGATAATGTGTGACCTTCATGACATGTACATCCCGATTTTGCATTGAATTTCTATTCGAGACCACATTTTTATTGCATGCATTAACATGGATATGATTATGCATTCTTTGTTTTTCATAAACTACATTAGCCAAATAACCTATCCTATTGACATGATTTTTCCCTTGATAAACCCCTTTGAGCTCTAGCCTTTCTTTTTGTATAAACCACATTTTATGCTTTTAAACATAACCAAATGTCCTACCAACACCAAACTCAAAATGATAATGTAGAGAAAGATGAGACAAAACTTACCTAAACCTTCCTTTGGTGATATCTTAAAACTCCTTTGAAAAGTTCTCAAATCTAATGATAGATTTGAGTTCCTTAATCCCAAATTAGCTTAGAACACCTTTATTTGGGTTGGAGAATTAAAAAAAAAGGGTAGGATTTAGTGATAGCCGAAAATGGTTCTTCTCCTCCTCTCTTCTCCTTTCTTTTAATTAAAACAAAATGTTTCAAGTCTTTAGTAATAGGGTGCACGACCATACATGAAGAAGGGTCTAGAATATTGACTATTCTTTGACCAACATATGGTGAAATTATCTTTTTGCCCTTAGGTTATGTGAAATTACAATTTTACCTCCATACTTTTCCTAAGTTTGCAATTAAGCCCAAAATTTGGGAATCTCCAAAACTTTTATCTTTATTTTAGTCTCCGAACTTTTGAAAATAATAATGAAGCCCCTTAACTTTATAAAATTACATATTGATACTTCAAGAATTGAAAAATTACATTTAAGTCCTTTGACTTTTAACAATTGGTAAATAAGCCTTATGTACATCAACTTTTCCAATTAAGCTTTCTAAGTGTCCAATAAGTCTATAAATCATGTCTAATCACCTCTAAGGCATTAGAACACATTTACTCAACCACCATGGTCATATCCATCCAATGGATTGGTTTAAGGGCGTATAACATTATAAATCACTGACATATATTCCCAAAAGCATTTAAATACATCTTTGAACTCATATACAACCATGTATATATCAATATATAGTAGTATTTCCAAATACAAAACAATACAAAAGGGCTTAGAGAGTCTAGTGTTACAACATCACCCAAAATACATCTCACTTTACCTTTTCCCTTGTCCTTACCCACATTATAACCCTAGACAAGCCCTTTGATTCATGATTATGCATGTGACTTTTAGTGGTGGAGAAATGAAATGATATGCAAAGTTGTGGATTGCTATGATCATGAATAGTGTTTGAGTGTACCCGCGGAAATATTTACTTAAACATCTTTTTTTAAAATTCTACTTTTAGATTACTTAGTTTCTAAGGGTGATGAATGTTTATTGATTATGAGTGGAAAGCTTTGATTGTTGAGTTAGTGCTATAGGATTTGAAATTCATTCGTCTTTACTTATGATTATCTACTCTTAGAAAATACAAAAAATGAGTAAGAGTTTTGGTTTGCAATTTTGATTTTGACGATTTGCCCGAGGATTTTCAAAATGTTCACTCGTTGAGTTCACAAAACTCATCAAAAATTGCAATGTGGATTTTCAGGAACGAGACAGGAGACCTAGTTCCTAAGATTATCTAGAGGAACATTTTGGATTAAGTTATCGCTCAAAGGTCTGTCAGATGACATAAGTGGAGTTATAGATTGAATTTTGTAGTTTCTTTGACATATAGAACTTTTGTATAAAGGATTGTAAATATTTGCTTCAATGACTACAATGAATGAAATGAAGTGTTGATGTTTTAAGTATTGTACATTCTTTATGATGCCATTTAAAAGATTATGTTTGCTCTAACTTACCATTGTCATAGGATATGTACTTGAATGTCCTCTAGATGTTCAAGTATATACTCTAAAGTAGTGAGATGTTACAATGATTATGGCTTGCAGCAGGGTGAAAATGACAGATATGTGCATTTCACTTAAAATTTTACCATTTTGCCATCCAATTATCGATAAATACATTTCTAACTTCACTTTTTCACTCACTTTCATTTTCACTTTATCTCTCTAAACTTTATCTCTCCAATCACTCTCACTCCTCTCTACAAAATTTCAAACCTCTAAATTTCTTTCGACTTCTACCGACTGACAAGCCAATATGTTGGGCATGAAGCAAATAGTAAAGCGTGATCAATCAGCGGGGCAAATACAAATCTCAGGATGAGGGAAGAGGAAAGAGGAATAGAGCAGCTGATTATGGAGCACCTTTCACAATCTTCTTGGATGAGGAAGGTACTCATTTCCATTCCCTTCGTAGTAAACAAATTATAATTCCAAAATATTTTCACTCTGAAACTTTAGATAGATTTGAACTGCGAGATAAGGTCGAGAGCTTAGCTGAGAAAATTCAATGGGGTCAATTCATTCAAATTCAAGTCTCAGTTTACGAAGAACTGACCTTAGAATTTTTTACTTCTCTTTAATATGAATGCAACAACTATAGGGAACTGCGGTTTAGATTGCGGGGACAACCCTATGAGCTTGATTATGACACCATGTATGAAATTTTTGGTTTCCTTAAGTCTTCCATAGTGGATCAGCACGACAATTTCCGTGTCAATCTCTATTGGAAAGAACTAACTAGATTAGAACGTTTCGATGCTAAGAATGCACACAACAACAAATTAGGAGTCACAAAAACTTGCTGATGCACAAACTTATATGCCAAACAATTTTTGACAAAATAGAAACTAATAAGTGTTCGGCGAAGGAAATGTTTATATTGTGGTGCATGAATCACAACATCCCAGTTTGCACAAACACCCATATTTTTAATGCAATTATTGCTGCTCGAAAGAAGAGGAGCAATAATTTAAGAATGGGTTACTTGGTTTCGGTCATAGCTAATTACTATGGAGTTAAGTGCAACATACTTACAGTCTATCGTCCCAAGTTCATGAACCACCATCATCTATGGTGGGTTAAAATCTTGAAGTCTTATAATATGAAACTTTGGGATATTAGTGCCGAGACACATGATGGTAAAATTAAGGTTCTTTGATTTTATATATAGCTTGATTAGGATTTAGTGCTTAAGTGTAGGCCTTTAAATTGTCATATTCATTCATAAATTAAGGCCTTTTAACCTAAGTAGCTTTGCTAGTATTTTTTCATGAAAACGAGTAGCTAAAGCAACAAGGTAGGTAATAAAAAATTGTTATTTTACTAAAATAAGTAACTATTTCGTTGGCCTTTAAGTTATGAGTAGAGCTAGTAGCCAGTTAGAACATGATATAGGTGAGTAATCGGATCGACACGCATTATAAATGTGTGCCTTCGCGTAAAAAAGCTAAAATGACATTCCAACCAAGTAGCTTAATTAGAAACATAAATTAGTTTGAGTAACCAGGTCGACATTCATTATTAATGTTTGCCTCTGCATAAAAAGACTAATTCCACCTTTACAAAAAATTAATAAAAATGATAATGTATTTTCGAATAAAACCTACCGAACTTATAATAGTTTGACTTTTCATGAAAACGTACTTAGGATTAGTTACAGAGTTGAATGACCAAAGAATTATTATTGAGTGTGTGTAATTGAGACAGTAAACAATTTAACACTTGAGTCTGGATTAATATGTATATTTAGTTCAAAGCCCTAGGACACAGATTTTGCATGTTAATGATATGAAATGACTTGAATGATTGTGTTTTAAATTAAATTTATTTCATGAAATTGAAGCTATTGTCTCATTACTGCATTGTGTGCTATGTGAATTTCTGTGTGTTTTTTGTTTTGTTTACTTGAAGACAAGAAAACGTTTAAGTGTGGGGATGTTGATAAGTGTGAAATGCATCGTGTTTTAGGGTATAATTTGATATGTGTTTATCTGTTTGTTCAATTTTTAGTATGTGTTATCGGTAGAATTGTGTTAGTTTGTGAATTATTTTTGTTTAAGTGTTTTTATGGATTAGTACAAGCATTTGAGCTTAATTATTATATCTTTAAGGTATCTTGATGTGTTTGTTAGTGTTTCAGGGTCAACAGCAAAGAAAAGAGAAGTTTTGGAGAGAATTGGACCTCAACAACGGCCCACGATCATGGCCTATCTGCCACGATCGTTACAGAAGCAAGGGAGACAGGCTACAGTGGTGGCCTACATCGGGCAAACATGCAGACACACAAAAAAGTCGAGTTTTGAGAGATTTTTTTAAACCTTTCGCCCCTAAAAATAACCCTAGGGCTGCCCAGAACATATCAACTATATAAAGAATGAGATAAAATAGATGAAGGAGCTTCTTGCATCAGCCACCATCAAGAAACCCCAGAGAGATTTCATCAGGAGGTTGAGAAAGAGACGAAGGAAGAAAGACGTGGAGAAGAAGCCGATGCAAAGTACTTCCCGAAATAGGACGTTTCCTGACGTTGCTGCCTTCGTCATCCATTCAGATATGGTTTTTGATGTATTTCAATTTTATTTATGCATAGAATTGGGATAGTTGTTGAGATGGGATTTTATGAATGTTGAGGAATGCCTAAACTCACCTTCGAGTTGTTTTTATCTTTGATTCAATAAAAACGTTATTGTTTATGTTATTTGGATTCATTGTGAGTAACTTCTTCAATTGCATAATTCGGTGATAGACTGAGAGGATGAATCGAATGAAAAATAATTAAATTGGGCTAATGAGAGTTAGGTGATTTAAAAAGAATAAGAAATCAATCAAATCGATAATTGTGTGAAGAGAGATCTCACATAAGTTCCAGAGAGTCTATTGGAAAACTTAAGATCTAATTAGGCATTGGATAAATTGTGAATTGAGAAATTGCAATTTTTCATAATCTGATTAGGATTTATAATTTAGGGCTATTAGTTATAACTCGATAGAAAGTAATCAACCCTAAGATCGTCCAGGACTAATAATATGACAATTCATAATTAATTAGATTAATGTTGAAGATAAGTAAAAATTCCCTTTTCTCTCAATTGGTAGTTCCTTATGTTGGTTCTTGATGTGTGTGTTGCAATTTGTTGATTTGTTAATATTTTGTGATTAATTCTTGAATTGAGTCGTTTGATTGAATTGATTGATTGAATTACATCATTTTTTTAGTTTAGTTAAATTTCAATTTCTGCTATTAGTTTTAGTATTAGTTTTTAGGATTAGATTAACCCTCCTCGTAGGATCAACACCTTAGATACTATACAATTGGCCTATAAGCTTGCGGAATATCAAGGTTAAAATATTAAAACTACATATATCGAAAAATCGCAATCAAGGTTTCTTTCAAAGAAATCCAAAAAGACTACATTATAATGGTCAATGCACAAAAAGATACACTACTGGTAGCTCAAGCAATTAAGTTATAAGTTCCATCTAAATTTCATTATAGCTGACAAGGAATGTGCTGCTTGCTTAGCTATTAAAAGAGCTCTGATTTCATTAGTAATGTTCTCTGTTAATTTGTATTTGCTTATTTCCTCCCTTATATAGAGCCTTTTGTTTCTCTATAATTGAGCCCAATGAAAACATGAAGGGAAAGCTCATCGTGGTGTAAATTAATTATTTCGCCGTGGCAAAGGATCCAGCAATCATATGCCGCAGTGACAGGCAGAACTATCGAAAACCCGGACCAAAATTGGAAACTTTTCTCACTGTTCGACCCGACCCACATCCATCTCATAAAAACCTACGAAATTAGGTTATAAGGGTCGGTCAACAATCACCGAAGAAAGAGAGGACACTTCAGCCGACACTCATGCCTCTCATTCTCAACCTTCATCCATCATCGCCGTCCACTTTCCACTGCCAACTTCATCGTCTACTGCTGCTGCCGCCATGGGTGCCTTCGGTGTTCTTACGATTGTGAGGATTTTTGAAGTTATGCACGGCTAAATTACCATTTCCTCTTGAAGATGTAGCGATGGCTTGAGTTCGATGGGCTTCAAAGGGAAGTTATTTTACATTGTCACATTTGACTGCATTGTTATAAGCTTCTGAGTTAGGGTTTATTGCCGTGTAGTTAGATTTGCTTGATTAGAGTTTAATCAAGTGTTGAACATGTTAAGTCAAAATGACTTTACGTAAATAATTTTGATGGAGAACAAATAATAATGAAAGAAGTAAGAAGAAAAGCAGACGGAAGCGCTAAGACGAAAAGCAAACAGAAACGTGAAGCTAAAAGTTAGACGATACAAAAGACAGGCGAAAGAAAATCAGACGCAAGGCGCGAAAGTAAAAATAAGACGAAAGCTCATGGAGTAAAACATCTGACGGAAGAAAGTCAGACCGAAGCGCAAACTAAAACATCAGACAAAAGAAAGTGAGATGGAAGATCCGATACCACGTCGGATTACAAATCAGTTTGAGTTGGTTACAGAACTTAACTGAACAACCGATTCTTGAAAGATCAAGAAATAAGAAGAAAGAAGGAGTTATCAAGAAACAGTTGAAGACAGAGGTTATAAATATGAGTCGAAGTCGAAGACAGAAAAAGATTTTTTTTAAAGCAATCTTGAAAGCTTGAGTGATTTGAGAAATATTATTCTGCAAAAAACTTAGAGCTATTCTTATCTGTAACGAAGCTCAAAACACCTTTTAGTTGAAAGAAGAGCAGATAGCCTGAAGAGGCTAAGTGTCAAAGAATACTTGTTGTAAGAGACCTGAAGAGGCTCAAAATCAAAGAATACTTGTAAACTTTTGAGAGAGTGAAATCTCAAAAAGATATTTGAGGACTGGACGTAGCCCATAGTTTGGGGTGAACCAGGATAAATCTGCCTTGTCAAAATCTCTCAACTCTCAACTCTAAACTCTCTTAACCTTGAATTTTCAATTTTACTATTTTTATACGATAATTTCGAAAACATTTTACAACGTTGATTTTCAGTAGTTTTGTGAAAAGAACAATTTTCTTTTAACGAAATCGTTTACAAGGGGATTAACGAAAAAGAAT